>JAPTJF010000067.1:0-187905 GCA_029339195.1 Micractinium sp. NFX-FRZ | reverse complement strand
CACCACTCATCAGTGGCAGTGCTCATCTGTTGTACACCCTGGGGTCTCTCATCACATGGCAAGATGGTACCCCTCAACTGCCGCCTGCAGGGGAGGGGCGGGGGAAGAGGGGTGCAGAGTGTGGGGGGAATGGAGCATGGTGGTCTGCTAGCCGCAACCGCTCGTGCTGACTGGGTGCAGCGCAAGCCCGTTCAACTGGCAAGTGGAAGCCAAGGCCAAGTGAAGGTATCAAGAGGTGCAGTGAGTGAATGGGGAGGCGAGGCGGCCCATGCTCTAGTCCAATGCCCTGCCCACTGACGCTCACCAAAGCCGGTGGCCCTCACGCTGGATGCCGACGCGACCAGGCTGGGGAGCTCATCAAGCGATGCTGGCTAAAAAACTGCTACGCCTGAGTCACAAGCAAAACGCCCCTGCACAGGACAGGAGGCGCCAGAAGAGGAGGGTGAGCACGAGTGCCAGGCCAGCCCGGCGACAGCGACGGCGGGAAGGTGCCTGCAGCTGTGCGCGCGGTCGCTGAGCCGATCCCCAATGCCTTGACCGCTGCACCTGGTAGTTGCTTGGGGGCGCGTCGGATGGGGCTGCCACCGCCAGCCCCAAACAACACAGGAGCAAGGCGCCGGCGGCAAGGGCCCGCATATTGGTCGCTGCGTCGCTTGCTGCTGTTTGCAATTGATGTGCAGTCCTCTCTATCACAGTATAAAGGTGCGAGCGCCCGCAACGCGGGGGGAGAACTGGCGCGCCGTGTTTCGTCGCAGCTTCCTCCTGTACCCCTCACGCGCTGCCGCCTAGCGGCTTGGTCGCAGCAATTCATCGTCGGTGCGGAGGAGAGTGGCGCACGGTTCCAGGCAGTGAACCGGTCCATGTGAGCCCCACTGCCAGAATACCTGGCGGCCACACTGCCGAGCGGGAGCAGACGGGGCCGCTTTTCTGAGCGTGGTGAGGGCATATGAGCAGCGTGCTATGATCTGTGATCCATACTGGCACAATCATACTTCCGTAAATAAGTAAAATTGGCTTGCAGTCTCGCTGGGTTGGTTGCGCTGGCCAGCAGCTGCGTTGGCCGCTCCTCTCCGCTGCCAGGCCCCATGCATGCCATTGCACAGCATGCCAATGATCCATCATTGTTCTGATACGAGCGACTAGAGCGCAGAATTCAGATGATGCAGTCGCTGATCGGTAACGTTTGTCCTTGTAATGCCGCACAAGTTCGCTTGCCGTTTTAAGGCTGCCCCCGCATTTGCTCTGATCGCCCCAGAGTCTTCACTCTCCCGTGTGCTCAATTGTCATCTCCTGTCAGTCCGCCAATGTAGGATGAGATATAGCATTGTTGAAATGCAGGTATGTGTTTACTCCAGAAAGGCAGGCTGGATGTGCCTGCCGCCAGGCGTTGCAGGTGGCGGAGGCTCCGCCCCCAGCGGGCGCAGCACATGCTGATTCACGAGCTCGTTGCTTTGCACCACTTCGTCAAGTGTAGGGAGTTTGTGTAGTACACTTGTGCCCTTCGGGGCTAAATGGGCGCGCGGGGCTTGTGGCCTTGAACTGCACGCTATGCGTCCAGCACGGCTCACGGTTGCTCTCCTCGTTGTTGCAATCTTTGTATATCCAGGCACGCTTGGTGCAATAGGGGGTCGCCCTAGCATTCCGGCCGGCCGCTTTCCGCCCGAGACTGTGCCGGTCGCGCTGGCGGCAATTCGGCCCGATTGGTAGCCGTAAACACATGTGCACCGATTATTACTGCCATTGCCGCCAGGCGTACCAGTGCACACTGAGCTACCGGCAGGGTGTGCCTCCTGGCGGCGGCTCTCCCGCCTGCTGGGCTGCCGCCGCCATTCTCCTGCATTCAGCTCCCAGCGCTCACAGTCAGCTCTAATTCGCGGCCTGCACTGCAGGTTTTATTGGCTTGGCCGATGGAGGTGGAGCTGAGGCAGCAGCACTCACGTGAGGGGGGCCCTTCTGGCTAAACTCTTTGCGCCGCCTGCCCTGCTGGCTGGCTTGCCCGTCCTTCGTGTCTGCCTCCTGCAGCGCTTCTGCTCACAGCTGCCAGAACAAACTCTGTGCCTGCATATATGCAGCCGTCCTGGCGCCCCCACCATCACTGTCTCACGAAGCCGCACCACAGTCGGTGTGCTCATCACGCCCCCTCGCAGCAACGGCGGCGCAGGTTGGTGGGGCCGGCTCCGGCAGGGCCGGCTTTGTGCAAGCATGTGGCTGCTGTGGCTGCCCAGCCATGCCCTGCACATGCCATCAAACCGCCGGGGCATTGCCTGGCTGCACTACATGATACTGACAAGTGCTGCCGCCCACCCATCGCGCCTTGCAGCTGCCCTTTCCTTCCGTGTTGTGGGCACCCCTGTGGCACCTCATGCCGGTACACCCACCATCTCTGCTTCCGGCCCAGGCAGCACCGCACCAGGCGGCAGGCGGCTGTACACATTCACGCCTGGAGCTCCCACAAAAGCGGGGCGGTACAAGTGAGGCGGCAGTGCAGGCGTGCGGCAGGCGGGTGTTGGGCTGCTGTGCCAGCGCACTTTGTGGGGCCAGCTTTTTGCGGGGCCCGCATCCACCCTAACAGGGCGAATCCTGTACGGAGCACCGGGGTTGTGACGTGCCTGCATGAAAATCCTTCTCGACTGCACCAAGTAGGCGCTGCTCCTGCCATCCACATCAGCCGCATGCTCACCACAGAGTGCTGGCATGTGGACGCGCTGCAGGCCGGGCGTGGCCTACCGATTCACTGCCTACGCTCGCAACGCAGCGGGGGAGGGCAGGACCAGCACGGCATCTCTCCCCATGGCCACCCCAGAGAGGTGAGCACATAGCGCTAGTTAGGCATCCCAGCCAGGGGGCAGCAAGGGCGGTGCAGTGCGACAGCGCAGCTCTGGGCGCAGGGTGGCAGGCAGGACGGCAGGGTGGCAGGATGGGCGGGATGCAGGCAGGCTGGCATGACTGTAGGGAGGGAGGCAGGCACGCAAGCAGGCCAACGTGCAAGGTCCCCCATGCTGCCGCCGCTCACCCCAGCCCTGCGCATGCCGCTCCTGGGCGTACCTGTTGTGCTGCAGCAAGCCGTGTGCACCCACAATCCAACGGGCCTACACAACAAGAGAGCAAATCGTTGTGGAGGTTGCTCCCCCATCTCCCGCCTCCGCCTGCTCAGGTCCGCTGCTGGCGTGCCGGCCCTGCCACGGCATTGTGCTGCCCTGAGTTGACCTGGCGTGTCTGTTTTGGTGTGCCCGCAGATTTGTTGGCTGCATGCACAGTCAGTTTGAGCACCCGGCATCCTTTCCCTCCCCCCTCTCCTGCCCCCTGCAGCGGTGCCTGCCGATGGCTACCTGCTGCGGGGCGTGCCCTTTGGGCGGCGCAACTCTGCGCCCCTCAATGCCGCCGCCATCGAGATTGCGGGCGCCCTTGCAGCCAGCCTGGCAGGCGGACAGGTGGGCAGGCGTAGGGACACAGCCCGGCAGTCAACGTATTGCCTGCTGCCAGGTTGCACACTGGCTGGGGGGAAATTTAAACTTCAGATGCTCATGCCGCCTGCCGGCTCAACCCCTGCTACCTGCAGAAGCGTTTCACGCTCGCGGCAGCTGGCCGCGTGGGGCAGGGCGCCGGGTACGCCTGCACCCTCCCAGCAGCCCAGTACACGTTCTTCGCCGTGGCTCGGAACAGCGTAGGGGAGAGCGCGCCCAGTGCTGCCTCTGCGCTCGTCACTGCGCCCAAGACGTGAGTGAGCGAGGCGTGCATGTCAGCCTAGCTGGCCTTGTCGCCCACTGCTGGTGTCGGCTTCCGCTCCCCCTGGCAGGCAGCGGTGGGCGGCCTTCAAACCTGGGCGGTCCTTGTGTTCACCTGTGCATCATCCCCCCCTGGCTTGCGTGTTGCCTTGGCTGTAGGTGTGCTCCGCCGCCCAGCACTCTCCCCCCTCCGCCGCCAAGGCCTTCGCCGCCACCGCCCAGGCCTTTGCCGCCTCCGCCCAGCCCCTCACCGCCACCACCCAGCCCCTCACCACCCCCGCCTTCCCCCTCACCACCCCCGCCAAACCCCTCTCCGCCACCGCCCTCCCCTTTGCCGCCGCCACCCAGCCCCTCACCGCCTCCCCCGTCCCCTTCACCGCCCCCGCCATCCCCGCCTCCCCCCCCACCGCCTTCCCCCTCCCCACCCCCGCCATCCCCGTCTCCACCTCCCCCTCCCCCTCAACCACCCGCACCGCCCTCGCCCTCGCCGCCCCCACCCCCACCCAGCCCCTCACCCCCGCCGCCCAGCCCCTCACCGCCTTCGCCGTCCCCCAGCCCGCCTCCCAAGGTAAGCACAACTCCAAAACCAGCCCACATGTGCCCCCAACCCATGCTGCGCCGACAAAGCTTCCCCCAGTGGCCCACCAGTGCCTTCCTGCTCTCACACCCTATGCACCCCGCGTCACCGCTGCCTCCCGGCCGCAGTTCTGGTCGCAGCTGGGTGAGTATGCTCACCCGGGGCCCGACTTCCACAGCCTTGCCTTCGACTCAGCAAACCAGCCCTACATCGCTTTTGTGGACAGCATCGGCGACGTCAACCGCCTCTCTGTGCGGCGGTGGAGCGAGGATGCGTGGGCGTGGCAGCCCGTGGGCGGGCAGTGGGCCTCGCCAGGCAAAGCGCGGTACTGCACCATGGCAATGAGTGCCGATGATTTGCCATTTGTGCTGTTCGAAGATGACACAGTGAACCGCAAAGCGAGCGTGCGGAGGCTGAATGCAGGCCGCACCGGCTGGGAGAATGCGGGCAAAGGTGGGCGGGGCGGAGGGTGGCGGTGTGGGGGGCATGCAGCAAGCGCCGCCTCCCGCGCCGCTGCAGACTGCCGGGCGTGTCGCTGCCGGCGCCCGCCCGCTGGCGCCAGCTGGTCAGCCCGCACACTCTGTTCGCCGCACTCCAACCTGCTCAGCCGGGCATGCACCAGCAACCGGGAGCCGGCTCGCGCCCCACCTCACCCTTCTCCCTTCCGCCCTCCCCCCCTCCCTCCCGCCCATGCGTTGCCCCACTGTGCTGCAGCCGGCTTCTCTCAGGGCGTGCTGGAATGGCCCTCCATCAGTTTTGACTCAACAGGCCGTGTCCCGTACGTGGCATTTGGCGACGAGATTCCCGACGCCAATTGGATGAACCTCAAACGCAACCGAGCCTCGGTCTACCTGCTGAACGATGAGGGGCAGTGGCAGGCGGTGGGCCCGCTCAGGTTCAGCGAAATGGATGTGCTTTTCATCAATCTCAAATTGGACAGAGACGACAACCCTTGGTTGGCTTATGTGGACGGCGGGGGGATTGGGTCGCCAGTGGCATGGAAGGCCACAGGTGAGTGCCTTAGCGAGAGCAGAGAGTCTCAGCGGCCTAGCAGCGGGGCTGCACCGAATGGCATCTGGACAGTCACGCTTCCCCTTCTCAATGCATGCCTCCCTCCCTCGCCCTCTTGCACCCACGTCGCGCCCCGCCCTTGCCCTCGCCTCCTGCAACTCTTTGTCTCCTGCACCTTCCAACATCCGCCTGCCGCACTGCTCTCGCCTCCTCCTCCCCCTGCAATCCCGTGCTTCAGCCTCTCACCCCACTGCCCCCTTCTCTCTCCCGCTGCCCTGCAGTCGTGCGCTTCAACCCCGAGGCTGCGGCCTATCAAACGGTGGGCCGAGCAGGCTTCTCCCCCTCCTCAGCCGAATACCTTTCCTTTGCATTGGACACAGACAGCGACCCGCCCACACCGTATGTTGCCTTTCAAGACCCCTCCAAGGCTGACAAGGCAGCTGTGTTCACTTTCGACTGGTACACTGGCACCTGGGGCTATCTGGGCGGGTGGGTGCAGGGGGTGCAGGCTTGGGGCGGGAGCCGGCGTTGTGGTTCAGACCAGAGCTGGTACTGATGGTGTTGCTGCAGGGCGCGGGTGGGGCGGAGGTGGTGCTGGGGCAGGCAGAGGCGGATATGTGTGCCTGCCGTGCCGGGGGAGGCTGCCAGGGCTGCCAGGGTGCCTGCTGAGTTTAGCTGCCTGGCAGCTGCCCGGCAGCCCTGCCCGGCAGCTGCCGGGCAGCCGCTGTGCCGCTGCTCCTCCCTGCCAAGCAAGCAAACACCCTGCTGAATGGCTGGATGCCCTGAATTCAACCCCACCAGCCACCCTGCTGAATGGCTGGCTGACTTTTAAGTCTTCCTGTGCCCATGATGATGCAGAGGACCGGCGTCTGAGGGTAGCACCAAGCACATGAGCCTGCAGCTAGATAGCGAGCAGCGCCCCGTCTTTATGACCACTGCTAGGGACTGCGACCACCACTTGAGCGCCCGGCGGTGGGACGGCGAGGGGTGGCAGTACGTCGGCGAGCCCTGCTTCGGCACACACTCGCCCTCGTGGGGTTTCGCAATGGCTCTAGACAGGGTAGGAACACCTTATGTGTTCTCCTGCGATGAGGAGGCACCTCGAATAGGCATCGCGGCGCCGCCTGGCGAGGTGTGGCGGTACACGTACTGAGCGCCGCTGCCGCTGCTGCCGTCCCACGCCTTTGCTCTCCTGATGGGCGCTTTTATGTGTAGCGATGCATCTATAAAAACACGTGTCAAGCGTGCATCCAGCATGTGACAGGAGCGGCCCCAGGAGCGGCACAGAACCAGCACATAACCGGCTGTGACCGACGCATGCAGACGAGGGCCGGCGGGGTGCCAGCTGGCTGATGCGCGGGATGGCCCACTCTGCTGGGAGGCAGGAGCGTGTCCCAAGCGCGCCAGTAGCATCACAATGCTGCCTGCAAGGTCTGTGGCAGTGGTACCTACATCAATGTGCCAATTCGTTTGCCGTTGGAACGCAAGTTCTGGATCTGGTACTGCAGGCAGCAGTACTGCAGGCAGCTGCTGCCAGCGAGGTTTGTCGAACAAGGACTTCGCCGAATTCACCTCCGCGTTCATTCCCACACGGTGTTCCTCCTTCCCTGCATCCTGAAGTGTATTGCTGCATCCTGAGCGTGAGTAAGAGCCAGTCATGACAGTCACGCTGATGAGGGGTCTGGCCGCAAAGCGGGCGGCCGAGCTGAGGTTCTTCAAGCCCAAGCCCGACTTGTGAGTGGCGTCTACACATGGCGGGGCAGTGTCGGGGGCCCTTGCAAGCGGCTCCGACAGTGGCGCGAACAGAATTGCAGCCCTCTCTCGCCACCGCGTGCTGCATCCTGCTGCATATAATGATTTGAAGCCACACCGACGATGCAAGAGATCCGTGCGCAGCTGCGGGCCGCTCACCAGCTGCACTGCCGCCGCCGCACACTCACGCAGCCTGCCACACATTTTGGGCAGACGCTGTGCACACTCACCTCTGCTCACTGCTTGTCTCACGCTCGCCGTTTACCTCGCACCACCCCCATTTCTCGGCAGCTACCCGCTTGTCACCGTGTTTGGAGCCGCCATGGCGACCGTGGTCTACTGCTCCTACCGAGCCATCGCCTTGAACCCCGACGTGCAGTGAGCCCCCGCTGGTGCAACTGGCCCCACTCTTGCTTTGCCTGCTTTGGGGGTTACAGTCACCGGGGGTTGCAGTCACCTCATAGCATCAAGGAAATGCAGCTGGTGCAGCAGTGGACACTGCAAGCGGCCCTCATCCCTCCCTCCGCTGCTCTGCTGACACCCATGCAGCCTGACTGCCGAGCACAAGCATGACGAGATGCACGAGAGGTGAGGCAGGCGGCCCAGCATATGTTGAGCTGCGATGTGCTGGCTGCGCTGGACATAGCCACGCTGATGCCTCAAAGCTGGCTCCTGCAAAGTGCCGCTGCCCCCACACTCGCATGCCCACTCCTGCTCTTCACACCCTGGCGCCTGCAAGCGACCACACTCAGGCTCGGCCAGCCTCTCCCATGTCTCTTCACTTCCCCTGCCTGCAGCGGCATCACCCTGAGGCGGGCGCAGGCTTACTACGAGTCCCTGTTCCGCAAGGCCTGGCGCGCCCGGGCCGACGGCACGGGGGTAAGCGCCCTCTCTTGCCGAATTGCCAAGCAGCACGGCCTTCCCTGGTGCAGCTGGGTGGGCAGGACAGCCGGTTGGAGGGGCCAGGGTCGTCCCATGCCTCTCAGTGTTCCTGCGCCGTGCAGTCGCCAGGACTTTCTTCCCTGCCGATTCTCCATGCAGCCGCGGCGCTCCTCCGCCACCCTGTGACCGCAGGCTTGCCTCTGTCGCTTTGCCCTGCAGGAGAATGTTGACTGCCACATCAAGCTGATGTAAACGGGCTACTCAATGCACAATTCCAGTCTGATGGACAGCTGAGCAAGAAACGAATCTGAATGAATGGAAGAAAGCATGCCCGCAAGCATGCCTCAGTGCGCACTCAGCCACCGCAACCCCTTCGGGGCCCGTGCCCTGTGCCCCTACATCGCACGCGGGCATGGCGACTCTCGAAAGCCCTGCGATGCGCCAAATCAACCCCTTTTCTGTCTGAATGCATTTGTGGTGCCAGAATCCGTCTGTTGGCTGCCAACGTTTTCCCAAATCAACCTCTCTGGTCCGAGCTCTTTCGGTGGATTGATGCTGGCTGCAGAAGCCTGCTGCTCTGCTTGCCCCTGCTGCGCTGACTGGCTTCATGCTACGGTCAGTCCCTCTTGTAAACTGTGTACCTTATGTAAGTCCTAGCCGGTGATATGATAGGACACGTGATGTCAACGGGCATGACTTGACATGACGGCAGGGGTTGACGGCAGGGCTCCGCTGCCGCCGCCACCTCAGCAGGGTTCTTGCTGGTTCGGGGCGAACCCTGCCCCTCGCCAGCATAATTTACTCTTCGATCTGCTGCCGCTCTCAAACTGGGAGTCCCGGCTCCCCGCAAGCCGCATGCCAGCCTGACTTTGTCCTGCGTTCTGCATTTGCAACTGCACGGGTGTTCGCCATGTGGCGGCGCGCTCTGAGCAGCGCGGCAGCCCACGCGACCGCGAGCTGCGATGTCGTCGTGGTGGGCGGCGGGCACGCTGGGACGGAGGCGGCAGCCGCCGCCGCTCGCCGAGGCGCCCGCACCATCCTGGTCACCCCTTCCCCCACCGCCAGTATTGGAGAGATGAGCTGCAACCCCAGCATTGGCGGGCTGGCCAAAGGCACGCTTGTGAGGGAGGTGGATGCCTTGGACGGACTCATGGTGAGCCCGCAACCGGCACGCCTGTGTGTGGTGGGGTGGCAGGCGGGCGTTTGCAGCCGGGACTAGCAGCGGAGGTGGGGGCAGGGCGCAGTAGCGTGTCCAGGAAATGTGGCAGCAACAGGAGCAGCCGGGCTCACTACACTGCAGGATTGCAGCGAGCCTCACTTGCAGCCGCGTGCACATGCCGTGCCTGTTGCTATGCGCGCTGCACGGTCCCGCCCCTGCCGGCCCCCGGCTCACTCCCCGTCCCCACACCGCCCTGTCCACCCACCATCATGCCCTGCCCTGCTCCCCGCCCTGCCCCTGCCGCAGGCACGCGCCGCCGACGCGGCAGGCATCCAGTTCCGCATGCTGAACGCCTCCAAGGGCCCCGCCGTGCGCGGCCCGCGGGCGCAGATGGATCGAGTGCTGTACAAGCGCGCGGTACAGGAGCTGCTGCGCAGTACAGGGCCCCACCTGGAAATCTTAGATGGAGCCGTGGTGGATCTGCTGGTCGAGCCAAGGGTGGCAGGGTCAGCAGCAGCAGCAGCAGGGACGGCAGGAGGCGCGCTCGGCGGCGCCAACAGCGGCGCTGGCGGCGGGCCTGCGGTGGCGGGCGTGGTGCTGGCCTCTGGAGAGCGCATCCTGTGCCGCTCTGTGGTCATCACCACGGGAACTTTCCTTAGGGGAATCATCCATGTGGGAAGCCAGTCACGTGCCGCGGGGCGCATCGCTTCACTCATCTCCGTCCAGGCCGCCTCCAAACCCGAGGCGGCGGCGGCGGCGGTGCGTGCGGCAGAGATGACGGATCGGGCAGATGAGGTGGCGGCGGGGGCGGCCAGCCAGCTGGCGCAGCGGTTTGCGGGGCTGGGCTTTGCGCTGGGGCGGCTGAAGACGGGCACGCCGCCGCGGCTGGACGGTACGTTGGGCTAGCTGCTGGCTTTGCTTTTTGCTCATCTTTTGAATCTCCCTTCTGGGCTGGGCTGGCCCGGCAGGTCACAGCAGGGCAGAGGACCGTGTCGGGCAGCCGGGCCTGGCAGCGTGTGCAGAGGGCATCGGCTTTTGCCTGGTCGGCACCAGCATACCCATGCCAGCATCGAGGTGTCCCGCTGCCCCCGCACACACCGCTCTCCCCCGCTGCTCCCACACTGCCCCCGCACACATCCCTCTCCCCTCTTTCTTCCCGACCTGCAGGCCGCACCATCGACTGGAGCGTGTGCGAGGTGCAGCCGGGGGACGCACAGCCCACCCCCTTCTCCTTCCTGCACCTCCAGCAGCCCGGCAGGGGCTGGGCGCCAGCGGTGCGCCAGGTGCCCTGCTACGGCACCCGCACCACGGCTGCCAGCGAGGCGCTGGTCTTGGAGTGCATGCAGTCAGGTGGGGAGGGGCCCTGTTGCATTGCTGCCAACAGGGGGTTCAGACTGTGTGACCTTGTGGAGGGAGGGCCCTGAGAGCTTACCTGGAAGCTGAGGTGCACCAAAGCTTGCAAGGCTCCTGTCAAGCTGCCGTAGAAGCCTGCCAGCGGGGGATCGCCTGCGGTTGATGGCATGCCGTGCATGGCATCTCCCCTCCAAAGCGCCTCGTCTCTCTCAACCACCCCTGGTTCCGCTGCCCCTCGCTGCAGGGCGGGGCGCGGTGTTTGACAGCGGCATGACCATGGCGCAGGGCGGCTGCGTGGAGCCGCGCTACTGCCCCAGCCTGGAGACGAAATTCAAGTGAGGCAGCGAGAGGGAGGGAGCGGGAGGGAGGGAGGCAAGGAGGGAGTGAGAAACGGCGGGGGCATCGGATGAGCTTGCCTCCCTCCCCTGCCTGCCTGCCCGCCTGCCTGCCTGCCTGCCTGCCTGCCTGCCATCCCCACACGCCTCCCACCTTCGCCGCCGCCTCCCCTGCCCGCAGGCGCTTCCCGGGGCGCACCCACCACGTGTGGCTGGAGCCAGAGGGGCTGGGCACTGATGTCGTGTACCCAAACGGCATCAGCAACAGCATGGAGCCCGAGGATCAGCTCAAGCTGCTGGCAACCATACCAGGCGAGTCAGAGAGGGGGGGGGTGCTGCTGGGGCGGTGTGCCTGACAGCGGCCCCTTGGGGGGCTAGCGGGCGAAAGAATGGGGAGGGGTCGGAGAGCAGCCACGGCAGTGGATGGGCTGTGCAGGCGTGCGGCAGCTTGCTGCGGCAGTCCTCTGCTGCTGCTACTGTCGGCAGGGGGCAGTGGTTCGGACATTAGTACAGGACGCTGCCGGCATTCCCCACAAATGAAGCCCTGCCTCTGGCCTGCCCCCCCAGGCCTGGATGGTGTGCGCATGCCGGTGCCTGCCTGATAACGCTGGTCCCCACCCGCCTGTGAGGCCACTGCTTTCCCACCCGCAGGCCCGAACAGTGCGCGCATGCTGAATCCTGCCTGCATCAATGCGTGCGAACAATGTCCATCCCTTCCCGCTGCCCGACCTACACACTTTCACCGTGCCCCGCAGGGCTGGAGGGCGCGCGCATGCTGGTGCCCGCCTATGCAGTGGAGTATGACTATGTGGACCCTCGTGAGCTGAAGCCCACCCTGGAGACGCGGCGGCTGGCGGGGCTGTACCTGGCTGGGCAGATCAATGGGACCACGGGTGAGGGCGGGGGGCCTTTGGAGGGAAGCGGGGAGGGCGAGATGGAGGGGAGCAGGGAGGGGAGCAGGGGGGAGGGGATCAGGGCAGTGCATGGGGCGGCAGCGAGAGTAATGTGCGTGGGCGTGTGGGTGCAGGGGAGGGTTGGAGCGCCGTGCTGTGGAACGTGCCTGGCAGCTCGGCGGCTTGGGCGGGCTCCTGCCTGGGCTTGCTTAGGAGCGGCGCACGCAGGCACATCCTGTGGCGGTTTCATACGCTGCAGGCGCTGTGCCCCTGGTACTATGGACGCCTCTCCTGCTGTGTTCAAGGGCGCTCTGCTGTGTGTAGTTTTATGTATAAGATGTATACGTATCCTTTGTTTGCTTCCTGTTGAGCAGGGTACGAGGAGGCTGCGGCGCAGGGGCTGGTGGCAGGAGCCAATGCGGCAGCACCAGGTGCGGATCACAAACCTACCTCTTGGCCTGGCATGCCAACAGGACTGCACCTGCGCCTACTGCGCTGTGCCTGCGTGTGCACAGGAACCTGCAGCGTGCCTGCATGCTGAACGCGCTGGCTGGCGCGCCCCCTTCACACCCGCCACACGCCAGCAATGCCCACACTTGTCAGCATCAGCCGCCTGGCCCTTTCGTATCCCTCCACCACAGCACACGCCTCACGCTTGCGCCTCACTCCCCTTGCCCCCCGCCCTTCCGCTTGGCAGCCGACCCCCTGCTGCTCTCCCGTGCCGACGGCTACATGGGTGTACTGGTGGACGACTTAGTGGCCAGGGGCACCAGTGAGCCCTACCGCATGCTCAGCGCTCGAGCCGAGTTCAGGCTGAGCCTGCGGGCCGACAACGCTGACCTGCGGCTGACGGAAGCGGGGATGCAGGTGGGTAGCAGAGCGGGGGGGAGAGGGGAGGGCACTGAGCGGGTGCTGTGGGGGCAGAGGCGTCTTGGTGGGGTAGAGTGGGCAGGGAGGAGTCGGGGCAGGGCCGAATGCAGGCTGTGCACAGGCAGTGCAGGGCTGGGGCTGCAGGTGGGGCGGTGGTGTGGAGAGACGTGCAGCGAGGTGGTGGGGAGGTGGTGGGGAACATGCGGCAGGGCAGGGGCAGGGGGAGGGCAGCGAGGTATGTAGGGCAGGGATGAGGAGGGGTTGGGCATGTGTAGCACAGAAGCCGTGGGCGGGCTGTGCGCGGCTGGACAGGCATGTGCTGGGCACATTGCAGGAAGATGGCAGCGCCGGCTGGGTTGTCACCAGCATGCAAGCAGCCGTGCGCCCTTCTTTCCCACTTCTACCATTTCCCGCCCAGCGCTGCCTTGCATCCTCGCTCGCGCTCCCTGCCCCACCCCCACTCCTCAAACCGTGCTCCTTGCTGTGCCGCAGCTCGGTCTGGTGGGTCCCGAGCGTGCGGCCTCCTTCGCCGCCCGCAAGCACCAGATTGATGAAACAGAGGCACTCCTAGACAGCATCCGGCTGTCCAGCTCAGCTTGGGCGCGCCACGGCTTCCAGGTGTCTCAAGATGGGGGCTGGGTGAGCGCTGCCCAGATGCTGACCCGCCCCGGATCCAGCCTTGCACAGCTGGCGGCAGCAGCAGAAGCGGAGCGAGTGCCGGGGTGGGAGCGGCTGGCAGAGCTGGCGGAGGCTGGGGCGGATGATGGCAGCAGGGGCAGCGGGGGCGGCAGCAGTAGCAGGGCCAGCAGCAGCAGCAGCGTAAACGGCAGGGGCAGCAGCAGCGTAGACGGCAGCAGCGGCAATAGCAGCAATCAGGCCAGCACGAGCAGCAGCAGCAGCAGCAGCAGCAGCAGCAGCACCGCTGGCCAGATCAGCGCCGCTGCTGTGGCCACCGCTGTGCACAACTGCCACTACCGGCCGTACCTGCGGAAGATGGAGGCAGAGGTGGCAGATCTGAGGCGGGACGAGGCGCTGAGAATACCAGAGGGGCTGGACTATGGGAGGATGCAGTTGTCGGCCGAGGACCGAGAGAAGCTGGTGGCAGCCCGCCCCGCCAGCCTGGCAGCTGCCATGCGCATCCCGGGCGTCACGCCCAGCGCTCTCCTCATGCTGCTGCAGCACGTGCGCAAGCGGCAGGCGCGTGGTGGCGGCGAGGGCGGCGGCGGGGGAGGTGGCAGTGGCAGCAGTGGCGGCAGCGAAGGCGAGGGTTCGTTGCGGGTGGCGCAAGATGCTGCTGCGAAGGCGGGCATGGGCACGTGACCCTCCTGTCTGGCCCTTGCCTTGATTGCTCTTCATCGCCCCCCTGTCATGCCTTGAATGCCCTGCCCGTCTGTCGGCCACAAGCCCATCCACCCCGAGCATGCCCTCGCTCTGAAAGCCGCATGGCCGCCACTGCCGCAGACTGCCATGCTTGCCCTGAACCCCACGTGCACGCCCACACACCGCACTTTCCTCCCTCCACGTTTGGCAAGAATGAGCTGAGCTGGCGTGTGCTGTCCTGGGCTGACCTGGCCGCCTGGCTCCCACCTGTTACTCCGCCCTGATCTGCAATGGGGACCCCTTTGGGTGCTGCACAAGGAGATGGCTGCACACACCAGCGGCGGTTTGCTTGAAGCATCGCCCTGGAAGCTGGAACTGGCCAGCTCCCGTGGGCAGCCTGGGTCGCTGGCAGGCTGTAATTCCATCTCACTAGTATGCTCCTAGGTGCCCTGCTTTGCGCGCTGTGCGCGACGAGGGCTACACAGCAGCAGCAGTGGTGTCGCAGGCGTTGCCAGAAGCTGGCAACATCAAGGAGCGAGTGACATGATGGTACACATGCGAGGTGGTGGCACAGGCAGGTACACATGCAAGGTGGTGGCACAGGCATTGGTACACATGCGAGGTGGTGGCACAGGCAGGTTCACATGCGAGGTGGTGGCACAGGCAGAGCGTGACGTGTGTGTGCGGTGGCAAACATGATGAGGGGTGGCAAGGCTTTAAGGCAAGGGGGGAGGGGGGACGGGAGGGGGCGGGGGGATGCTCGCCTGCTTCGCCGGCCACGCCTTGGGCGGCAGGGCGGCCTCCAAACATGGGGGCCCATGGTTGCGCTGCAGGACAGATGGGTGGTGGGCAGCAAACAAGGCTGGGTGGGTGAGCAAGCAACCAAACGCAGCTCTTTGCCTCGGGTGTGGAAACACTCGTGAGCAACCCTGCCCTGCACTCCCGTGCTGACGCCGGCATGCGCGAGGCTCACCCGTGCTCATGCCGCTGGAGCGCTCGTGGGCCCGACTCAGCTGCAGTCCAGGGTACGAGCGTGCGACAAGTTGAATGGAAGGAAACAAGGACACAGCCGCATACAAGTAGCATACGAGCAGCCTGCGCAAGCCACATGACCAGCACCTGCACAAACAGCAGCAACAACCCGCCCACTGGTGTGAACACGGTATCGCAAGCTCACATCAAAAGGACCATCACGGCCATCATCGCAGGCAGAACGGGGACGTCGCCTGCCAAGAGGCACAAGGCTGCCAAGGCCAGGCATATGCCGACAAGGAGCAGCTTGCCCTGCCAGGTGTGCAGCCAGAAGCCTAAGGCGTCGAGCGGCACCCCAGGGGTGCTCTGCATGGGACGAGGCGGGGTGGGGCGGCGGTCGCAGGGCGGCGGCGGCAGCGTCAGGGTGCCCCGTCAAGCAGCGAGCAACCGCACATCGTGCCCCAGGGCCCCGCGACGGCCCACAAAGAATGAGGGGACCGCGGCAGTGCCTTACGCGGCCCAGAGCCCGACGCATCCGTATCTCCGCAAGGGTGTAGGTCGGAGTAGAGGGGGGAACTTCATCGGGCGTGGTGCCCTGCGCTGCCGCGTCCAGCGTGCCGTCCTGCGGCGGCGGCGGCGGCGGCGGGGCCCCCCACTGTGGCTCTGACGCAGCGTGCTGGCGCAAGCCGATCTTGCGCAGCGGCTGGTGGCCTGCGCGAGGAGGGTGGAGCGCGGCAGAAGTGAAGAGAGGAGGCGGGCGCCAGCCGCTGGCACGTACCGTACCTGCCCGAGCGAGCACCGCTTACCTGCACCTTGATGGCCGAACGAGCGGGCGGCACCTCCGCGCTGGGCAGAAACCGAGGGCAGACATATTCAGCTAGGAGAGCAAGCCCAGAGCAAGCAAGGCCCGACCTTTAAGGGGGAACTGGATCGTGCAAAGCAGCAAAGGCACAACAAGCCGGTTTGGCAACCGGAGAGGCGTGCCGCTGGCGCCATGGGCTGCCAGCGACCCCAGTGACTGTGCTGCGCCGGATAAATCCGATTTCAGAGGCTGCTGCCCTTCCCCAATGCCACTGCTGCTCCTCGCCGTGTGTGGAGTTGTTTCGGATCAGGCTGACCAGGAGGTGGCGCAGCAAGCACTGCTGCCTTCCCCTTTGCCTGCCTGCCCATCTTCCCTGCCCCTCCAATCCTTGGACAGCCCAGGGGTTGACCAGCTATGGTTGGAGTAGGCAGCGGTGCTGCTGCGTGCGCCCAGCGCCCTGTGCTGCGCACCGCCCGCTCAACGCGCGGCGGCAGCCCTGGCGTCGCTGCTGGCGCCGTGCGTGGCACTGGTGCGCCGCCCAGTCCTGACGCCACGCCTCACACGGGCTATGCATGCATTGTTGCATGGCCACCCACCCCCCCTTCCACAGTCTATAAAGCTCAGTTAGACACCTCTTGGCTTAGACCTGCAGGCATGCCGCTCCGCCACGGCTGCCGGCAGCTGGCAGCCGGGCACCTGCGCAGCTGGCAGCTGGGCAGCAACTTGGCCTGCTCTATCGGCCCGAGTAGCCTGGGCATCATGGCTGCTGGCAGCGGAAGCAGTAGCAGCAGCGGCGCTCCGAGCGAGCAGGCGGGACTGCTGCCAGATGGAGCAGTGGTGCAGCTGGCTGCCTTTGAGGCCCTGACAGCTGCCACCTTCATCTACCAGCCAGCAGCATTTCCTGCCGCCGTCTATGTGCTGCTGGCGCAGATGGTGTACGCTTGTGCCAGGCAAGCAGCGGCTGCCCTGTTTGCCGGCAGCGGCCCACACCTGCTCGGTCCAGATCTCCCAGTGGCGGCTGTGCCGGCGGGCAACGAGGAGCGCTTCTCCCCGCAGTCCTTCAACCTTCTGAGGGTGCGGGGGAGACCTGGAAGGAACGACGGGAAGAAGGGCAGCCTGCACAGCCAGGGCACCAATCAGCAGGCAACGAGGTGGCATGCTGGGGGGCTGGAGGTCCAAGCGAAAGGAGGGGGCCGTGAATGCGGAGCTCTCCTTATCTTGTCTCCCCCATGCCCCTCTTTTGTCGACCGCAGGACGGCGCGGGGCGGGCCTCGGACGCTGACCTGGTGCTGGTGGTGGGGCAGGCCGCCCGTGGCAGCGGCAGCGGAAGCAGCGGCGACCCTCTGCAGCTCTGGGAGCATTTGGCGGCGGCGGCAGACCGGATGGGTCTCAGCCTGGAGGCCTTCTCAGGTGGGTGCCAGCGGGAAGGCAGGGGGTGGGGCGGCCTGAGGGGATGTATGTGAGGACATGTAAGCACGTTGTGCCCATCATGCGCGTGCCACTGCTAGTAGCAATGTGGTTTCCGCGCTGGCTCCAACTGCAGGCAGCAGGACGCCGACGTACCGCTCCTGCCAGTCCCTGACCTCTGCATCACTCACTTTGCACTTACCTTCTACCCCTGCCCTTCCTTGTGCTTGCCCTGCAGTGAGCACCCCTGACGAGCAGGGTGCCGGGGTGGAGCTGCGCCTCCGGCTAAGCACAGGCGGCGGGCCGGCAGTCGACTCGCAGGCGGCGGCGGTGGAACCACCTGGCACCCCCAAGGGCGAGCTGGCGAGCCCTCAGCCCGCCGACAGGCAGCTGACCCTCCAGGTGCTGGCGCAGTTCATCAGGAGCCTGTGAGCGGCCTGCGTTTGTTGCTCAGGCTGTGAGCGAGCAAAGCAGCCTGGCGGGCAGCAGCAGAGAGAAGCGGCGGCGGTGGGGCGAGCCGAGAGGCCACTCGTGGCAGAGCAATTTCACCCAGTGTACACACGTTCTGAACCAATCTGTGCATACCAAGCAAGCCCAAAAGAGACGCAAACAGAGGGTGTCAGGCATCTCCTCTGGCCTGCGCAAGCACCCAGTAGGGCAGGCATTTTGCGCGGCACGCTGGCACGGCCCAGCTGCGAGGCGCCCACTTAGGCCCGCGTCACGTGTAGCGCTGCTTGCCTCTCACAAGTAGGCTCCTAGTTGCCCTGCCTTGCACGCTGTACGCGACAAATGCTTACAGCAGCAGCAGTGGGCTGTAGGCGTCGCCACAAGCTGGTGACATTCGAATGTGGGTGGCATATGGGTACACATGCAAGGTGGTGGCACAAGGGGAGCATGGCGGGTGTGTGCAGCAGATGGCAAGCATGAGGGGTGGCCAGGCACGGCAAGGGGAGGGGTCGCAGGAGAGCACAAGATGGGGAAGGGGGCATGCTCGCTACATGGTGGTGCGTGCGCAGGCCCTCAGCATCACGCCTGCTTGCCGGCCTGCATATTGGGCACAAAGGGCTCCCCCTCTGAAGGCCCGCCCGGCTGCTGCTTGGGCGCCTGCGGCGCGCGGCGCCAGCGGAGTGCTGCCACAAACTGCTGCCGGAACTGGGAGCTAGTCAGCAGCAGGAAGGGCCAGAGGAGGACCAGGAGCCAGCGGGAGCGCTCTTTGTAGGTGGTCAGGTGGAAGCGGCGGTGGAAGGTGGCAGTGAGAGCGGCCCAGAAGCCTGCGAGAGGGAGGGCGAGCAGGGCAGGGCGGGGCGGGGCGGGGTGGGAACGAGGGAGGAGGGGTGGGGCGCAGGCAAGCAGACAGTGGCGAACTGCGCCCCAGCCCGCACCTGCCAGCCGGCCGCTGGTAGGTGGGCAAGCTGCCACAGAATGTGGCACGCACCGGCAGCCACCGGCCCCAGCACGCTTTGCCTGCTGCACATCCCAAGCCAGGCCTGCCCTCACCTGCAGTCGCAGCGGCCAGCAGCAGGCCCAGCCCAGTCAACGGCCCCAGGTGGAGTGCCGAGGGGGGCGCCGCCACGTGCATGCCCATGCCCGGGCACCCGGGCGGCTGCACCCCAATCACGGTGAAGCTCTCGGAGCGCCACTCGCGATAGGTGCCGCCTGATTGGATGGAAGGTGGTGGCAGGGGAAGAGCAGGGTGGTTGGGGAGGTTGGGCAGCAGGGGGACGCATGGGACAGGCTGGGCAGACGAGGCGTTGGCGTTCAAGGCGGCGGCGCTAGCCATAGCCAAGTGGGTGGTACCCTGCCTGCACCCCAGGCGGGCGCTGTCAGCCTGCCACGGAGTGTGCGCCCCCTCCCACCTGGGCTGCCTCGCTCCCACGAGCGCTGCCAGCTGTAGCCGCAGTTGCCGCCCTGCTGCTGCTGCTGCTGCCCCGCCGCCTGCTGCTCCGCCTGCCGCGCCTCGGCCTGTGCGGCCGCAAACCTTTGGTCCATCTGCGGGCGGGAGTGGGTGGACAGGAGGGCAGAGGAGCGGGTGAGGGGTGGTGGGGTGTGAGCACACACTCCGCAGGCGGCAGGCGGGGCAGCAGCAGGGCGTAGTGGAGCGTAGCGCAGAGCAGCGGTGCGTGACAAGAGCTGGGCAGGCGGCAGCGGGGCGGTAGACCGGACAACCAGGGTTGCCACGACTCGTAGCCCCCGACCACAGCAGCCAGCCCGGCAGCAGACCGGCGGCAGCAGACCAGCGGCAGCAGCCAGCACCCAAGCAGCAGCACCCAACTCGCTCACCAGCCGCTGCATGTCTGCCATCTCTGCCTGTGCCCGATCCATGGCACGCATCTGCTCCTGCCACAGGTCATCAAACGTGGAAACCCCACTCTGAACGCCGATGCTGGGGCCCCCGCTCAGATCGTCAAAGCGCCAGGGCTGGGTTCCTGCACAGAGCGGCGCCAGCGCTGTGCCACGCCGCGCCCGCCGGCGCTGCAGGTGGGACAGGCGGTGAGGAGTTGGTGTGGGTGCGGGTCAGGCTGCCAGCATCAGCTGTATTGGCGCCTGCAAGGTGAACGTGCGGCCCGGCCCGTAACTTGGGTTGTAGCGGCCGGCGGCGGCGGCGGCAGTGGCGTGCCTGTGGCAGTAAAGGAGGCGGTCCCCCTAGTGCAGTCCTCTCCAGCGAGCGAACCGCAGTGATGGACAGAGGCGCTGCCATGCTGCTGGAGAGTCGAGAAGCGGGTGTCGGAGAAGGGACCGGCTAGAGCTGCGTACTGCGCTGCATAAGTCCCCCGGCTCACAGCCGAGCAATGTGGGCTGCTTTTGCCGCACCAAGACGCGGGCAAAGCGCTGCCCGCAACCCTACTGGCCTCCCGAGCTGGGTTGCTGAACCAGCCTGCGTAAGGAGCAACCTGGATGTCGGGCCCAACAGCCAGAGATGCGCGGGGGGTAGGCACGCCCACCTCCAAGCTCACAGCAGGGACACAGCATGCCGGGACCACCGCCTGCCGGCAGCAAGGGCCGGGCGGCTCAGATTACCAAGGTAGAAGACCAGAGTGGGCGACAATACAGATCTGGTTGTTGATTCAAGCCTTCCAAACAGCAGGAGTGTCAGGGGTGAGTGGGTTCCCACTGGGTTTTGTGATGATGGGCGATGACTTGACGTGGCGCACAGTCAGCGTGAGGGCGTAAACTCTCTTGTTTAATTCATACACCGTTCTACTCTTTCTCTTACCGTACCCTGATTGCTTCCGTGACCACTCAACAAAGCTGCAGCCGACCCATTCGCACATCCCCACCATCTCAGGCTTGGGTTGGGCCGAGCCGCCCCCGCCCCACACGTGAGCCACTTTTCGACGGCATAGCGACGCCACTGACATGGTACAGAGCACTGTCGGAGGCCCAGACGGCCCCCGGCTGCGCAACCTTACCAAAACAGAAAAGAACCTTACCGAATCGCGTGTTTTCTCCTGCTGCAGGCCGGCATGGGCTGCACAGCAAGCCAGCCCCTGGTGAGTGTGAGCGGGTGCCAGTGCAGGGCAGCGTCAGGGGCGCCCCGCTCCGCTCGCCGCGACGCCGTCTCCACCCACTCCTCCGACACGCAGGGCAGCGTAACAGACCCAGAAGCGCAGAAGTTGCCCTTCGACTCATCTGGGAAGATCACCGAATCCCGCTCAAACAAGCGCCCCGATGACTTAGTTCCGGGCGCGCCGCTTCCTCAAGATGAAGAACGGCGCCGCCTTCAGGCCTGGCCTCTCATGCACGCCTGTGCTTGCCATGTGCCCTAACGTGATTGAACACGCCATCGCCTAGTGCATGCCTACCAATCTCTGATCTCTGCCTTTCTTGCCGCTCCTTAATCCCTCCATGCCCGCCCTCAACGTGCCCGCCCTCGCCCACGGGGGGGGGGGCCGTTTCTGCGCTGCTCCCTCGTGTCCCTCGCTGACCTGCCCACGCCGTTCAGACCCCTGGTGAAACTCCCCTCACGCTGCCTGCCCGGCTTCCTGCCCTGCCCGCTGGCGCAGGCCCTGATGGACTGCCGGGTGCTGGACACGCCCGACGAGCACCGCTACGACGCCATCACCCGCCGGCTGGCCTCCTGCTTCAAGGTGTGTACCTGCCCGTCTGCCTCACCAGCATGCACGTAAAGGCAAGGGGGGTGGCAGGTGTTGTCCTCAAATCCTACTTGAACCTGTTCAAGCTGGGTTCCAGCAGGTGTGTAGTGGAACCTTGCTTCAGGGTGGGAAGAGCCCACAGCTTTCTCGCCGCCCCACGCCGTGCTTCCCGCCTGCCTGGATATGCACTGCCGTTTTCACACGCGCTGTCGCCACATGCTGTCCCAGGCTGCACCCTCGTGGGCCATCCGTGCTGCCCCTAGCTGTCGCACTCCCGCTGCCAGCTGTGCCTCTCGCCTCCTCAACGCTCTGTCGCCGCCCTTCCACCTCGCCTGTTCGCCCACAGGCTCCCGTGGCTGTGGTGGGGCTCATCGCGGAGGACCGCCTGTGAGCCTGGCTGCCGCCATCTTCTTTGTTTTTTTCCTGGCTGCCGCCCGGTCCACACCTGCAGCAGTCAGCGCGGGGCAGTGCATTCGGGAAACCATATGCATAGCCCATCCTCCTCTGTTGCATCCCCCAGCTCTGGCCATTCTGTGCCCGTGCCAGCTAGCCCTGTCAGCATGTCCCCCATCCTGGCACACACCCCCCTTGACCTGCCAACCTGGTATGCATTGCCCTCTCAAGGTCTGGCGGCCGCACCCTCTCCCTGTGCAGGTGGCTGAAGTCCCTCCAAGGTCTGGAGGGGCGTGGAGGTGAGCTGCCACGCCACACAAGTGCCGCCGATTGCTCACGGCCTTGGGTACTTCTACCAGCCTGGCGGCCTGTTGTGGGGGCACCTTCTGCCCCCTCCTCTGCCACCACACACTACCCCACTGCTCTCGCCGCACCTCTCATCAGCGCTCCTTCCCACCCCTCCCTCCGCCCCTCTGCAGGCGACCGCCTGCACTCCTTCTGCGACGCATCCCTTGCCTTGCCCAACCCAACAATGATGGTGAGCGCACGCCTGGCGTGCACGCTTTGCTTGCATGGTTACCTTCAGTGTTGCCAGCGCAGCAGCCTGCCCTGCCCTGCCCCACGAATGGTGAGTGCGCGCCTGCTGGTGACACCTGTGTGTTGTGCGCCCGTCACAGTTGCCCTCCCTTCCCCCCGCCCTCGCACCCAACCGTCGCTGCTGCACCCCCGCCCCCACCCTCGTACTTCGATTCAAAGTTTGACACGCGGCACAACGCCCCTCCCTCAATTCTTCCCTTCCTCTCATGCCAGGTCGTGCCAGACGCCCTGCAGGACGCCCGTTTCCAGCACAACCAGTTTGTGAGTGGAAGGCAGCCAACGCGTGACAGATTATTGTGAAGGCTGGGGCAACCCACCCTGCACTGTGGCGCCATGTCAGGCAGCGCGGCCACTTCTATCCAGCCCGCTTCCTGCACCCTAGCTCCATGTCGACCCCACAATTCCTCTGTCAAGCCAGCAACCCACGATACACATGCGCTTTGGCAATGCCCCCCACGCCTGCCCGCTGCCCCACACCCGCTCACTGCCCGCCCTCCCGCCCAGGTCAACAACCCGCCCTATGTGCGCTTTTACTGCGGCTCGCCATTGGTGTCCAGTGAGGGACACGTGCTGGGCTCGCTGGCAGTGATGGACATCAAGCCACGCACCGTGCCCGCGGGTGCGGCGGTTGTGCGGTGCAGCGCCGCGCATGGGCTGTGTTTTTGTGCTGTCTTCATGTCTGGGACTGGTGCTGGCTTGCTGCCAGGGCTGCCACCCATGCTTGCCTTTGCAGAGTATACAGTAGGGGGGGTTGAGGAGGGGGTGGAAGGGGGTGTCTGTGGTTGGGGGTGGAAGGGGTTGTGCGGTGCAGCGCCGCGCACGGGCTGCGGCTGCGTGCCGGCTGGGGCCAGTGCTGGCTCCTGCCTGGGCAGCAGCCCATGCTTGCCTCTGCACGGTATACACTAGGGGGGGTGAGGAGTAAGGATGTGCCTGCCGTGGACGTCGCACCACACAAGGGTGCCCGCAAGGTGAGGCGGTTGTGTGATGCAGCGCTGCGCTGGCGGGGCCCTGGGTTTGAGGGAAGGTTGGGTTGTGTGTGCTGCCTCTGGCACTTTCTCACACCCTCTCAACATCCCGTTCCTTCTCTGGCAGCGCATCATCGACTTTGGTGTCCTCCTGCCTCCCCTGCCGCCAGCCGCCTTGCCGCCCGCTGCCTGCAGCCGCTGCCAGCTGCCTGCTGCCTGCTACCTTCACACATTGCCGGCCTGACCAGCAGCTGCATGAAGCAGTGGTTGGTTGGTGCCTGCACGGCGCCTGCCCCTTGCACGTGCAGATGTTGACTGCCACCTTTCTGCGTCATTTCCTCCCCTGCACAGATTGGCCGACACCTTTCTGCGTCTCTCCCTGGCACGTGCCGAGGTTGACTGCCACCGTGCTCTGCGTCGCTCCCCTCACCCTCCTGCAGAGGTTGACTGCCACATTATCTGCGTCGCTCCCTCCCCTGCAGAGGTTGACCGACACCTTTCTGCGTCGCTCCCCCCCACCCACCCCTGCACAGATCGACTGCCACCGTGTTCTGCGCCTTTCCCCTCGCCCTCCTGCAGAGATTGCGTGCCTCATCACCAACTTTGCTGAGCTGGTGGTGCGGGAGCTGGAGAAGGACAAGGCACGTGTCGCCTGCCGATGCAGCACAGCACAGCACGGCACAGCACAGCGCAGCACAGCGCAGCACAGCACAGCACAGCGCAGCGCAGCACAGCGCAGCGCAGCGCAGCGCAGCCAGTGCTGGGCATGTTCCGCAGAGGCAGGCACCCGCATCTGGCATGCGCGTGTGCTTGCTGCAGGGCGTGGCCATGCACAGAAGGCACCCTGCTGCCACTGTGTTGCCCCTTGCCTGCCTGTGTCAACCCTCTGTTGCCCCTGCGCCCCTGCCCGTGATGCAGGTGGGGCTGCTGCGGCAGCGCAAGCAGGAGGCACATCTGCGCACAGGTCAGGGCCCGGCACCCGGGGGGTCCTGCTGGGTGCGCTCTGCTCTGCCATGCGGTGCAACCTTCGGTGGCAGAGCTCTGCCGTGTAATGTGCTGTGCTGTGCTGTGCTCTGCCATGCGGTGCAACCTTTGGTGGCAGAGCTCCGCCGTGTTTACAATGTGCTGTGCTGTGCTGTGCCGTGCGCTGCCTCGTCTGTAATCTGGAACCCTGGCCACCCGTGCCAGCCCCACTCCACACGCGCCCCTTGCCCAGTGCATTCGCTGGCAGCCTTTGACGACGCGCGCTGCCGCTGTGCGGTGCCTCAAGGCCTGCACACCACAGCACCTGCTCCCCGGTTCTGCTGCAGTGCGCGCGCTGTCGGTGTTCGATGAGGCGGTGCTGCTGTGCGATGTGAACGAGCAGGGCTGGCCCGTGAAGTTTGTCAACTCGCAGTGGAGCAACCTGACAGGTGAGCCAACAAAAAACGGGTTTGCAGGGCAGACCTTGTGTGTCGGATGGCTTGTTGGCTGCAACAGTGCTTCCACGATGGCACCACCGTCCCCCGCCCTCCCTAGGCCTGCTGCCCTCCGTGCTCACCACCCCGCACCACTTCCTGACCCGTTGCCGCCCCCACCGCCCGCCCGCCCTGCAGGAGTCTCAGAGGGCGCCTGCCTGGGCGCCGGCTTCTGGTCCCTCTTCCATTTCGCCAAGGGTGCAGACGCCGCCCAGATGCTGTACGCCTATGCCGCCATCAAGGAGCAGCAGCCCTTTGCGCTGCACCTGGCGGCAGGTAGGGAGGTGACTGGCTGGCTTGGAGGCCGAAGGCCGCCTGGGACCTGACGCGCCGTTGTCTGGAAGCTGTTCAGTCCTTGGCTTGGAAGCTGTTCAGTCCTTCAAAGCACGCCCGGGACTTGCACGCCATCGCCCGCCTGAGCTGTGTTTACGTTGCAAAGTGCCTGAGCTATGCTTTACGTCGGAAGCCTCGAGCAGAGACCGTCCTGCCTGCCCGCCCCTGCAGGCACGCCCCAGGCCTGGCCCCACACATGGCCCTCCCCTCCTCCTCTTGGCTTCCAGAATACCGCCCCTGACCCTCCCCATGCTTTCTAAGGCCGTCTGCTCTATCTCCCAACCTGCAGGCCTTTGCCTCCCAAGTCGGCAAGAGCTGGAGTCCCACCCCCTTTTGTTTCTCACGCAGCAGCTCCTCTGTTGTTGCGCCGATGCCTGCAGGCCCGTACCCCAAGCCTGGCGTCGCACAGCCCCCCCCGCCCACGTGGCTGCTCGAGTTCCGCCCAGCCACGGCCGACCACCTGAGCCAGGGGTGCCCGCTCATTGCCATCCCCAACTTCCTCACCATGGGCTTCCAGGGTGGGTGTGGGACGTGTGCCGCGAGGAAGAGCGGATGTTGAGGTTGTTATCGCCACGTTATGAATGGCGGGTGTGCGCCTGCGAGCAAGTGCGAGCAAGGGGAGCACTGCTGCCTCATCAGCCGCTTCTGGCAGCTGCCGCTCTTTCCGGACACCCGCTGCCTCAGAGAAAGGAAGACAATTTTTAGGTGCGCTTGCAGCGAGCTGGCAAGGCCCTCATTTCGGCGCCCTCTTCACCACCACCAACCCCCTGGCTTCTGCCTGCCCCCCTCCCCCTCCCCCCCGTGCAGAGCTGGCGCCCGGAGAGGAGCGCGTGCCCGTGCCCAGCGGCCTCTACTTTGCCGTCATCCAGAAGCCGCCTGCGCAGGCTGCTGCCCAGCAGCCACCTGTGAAGCTGCTAGATGAGCTAGATCTGGATGTGGAGCCAACGACGCCGGTGCAGCAGCCACTTGCCCCTCCCTCACTGCAAGACGGCCTGCGCGTGCAGCTGCCGCCGCAACGACTGATGCCCAGCTCCGAGCCCCAGACGCCGGTGGCCGCACATGAGACCGTGCATCAGGTGCAGACGCGGACTCGCACCTAGCCTGCTCCTGCCAGCCCACCGCTCCTGTGCTGATCTGTCCGTGGCGCAGATGCCCAGCTCAGCTGCTAGCATGCCCGGCGCGTGCCGCCTGCGGTGCTGCCCCCCGTCCAGCCCACCGACCCACCAAGTGTAGGGTAGTCCCCACCTCCCCCACCCCACCCTTGACATCTGCAAGCCACTAACCAGCCAGTGGCCCCGCCCCCTTGTCCTGCTGCAGTGCCGACCCTCCATCCCCGCCAGCGGTGCCGCCCCCTCAACCCCCAGCAGCAGCGCCCTCTCCATCGCCAGCCCACCCTGGTCGCCTCGCCCCTTTGGCCAGGTGCGCGGGCCCCTGTGTGGGCTGCTGCGAGCTGCGAGTGCCAGACAGAACATATGCCTGGAGGCCATCAGTGTGGTGAAGCCTCAGATTACCTCAGAGCTGTGTGCGGGATGGGATGCATGTGACGCTGCCTGCCCTGCTGTCACCCCGGAAACCGCAACCACAACTGCTGCCCCGCCCCGCTGTGCGCTTGCCGCCACGCCCCGCTCGCTCGAGCGATCAAGCAGCTCATTCAGCTGTTGCATGTACATGAGCTGGGCTGGCTGATTTGACGCTGCACGCCAGGCTGCACACGCCTGTGCTGCTGTTGGCCCTACTGCACACTACTTGCGCCGATGCCCAACGCTTGCAGGACTGCCCAGACGAGCTACAGGGGCTCACGCTGGGGCCCATGCTGGGGCGGGGCGCGCACGGCAAGGTGTACCGTGGCCTGTGGAGGGGCAGGCAGAAGGTGGCTGTGAAGGTGAGGAGACGCCGCACCGACACTTTGGGGGAAGGGTGTGTGCAGAGGCGGTGCAGAAAGGAGCAGGTGCGAGGGACTTGGCAGTGCTGTGCTTGCGTAGACCGTCTTGCCAAACTGCACACTTGCACGGCACACCTGCCTGCCTGCCTGCCTCCCCCTCCCTGCCATCCTCCCCCTCCCTCCCTCCTCTGCCGACTCAAACCTGCGCTGCCAGATTCTACAGTGCTTGATGGAGGGCGGGAAGCATCTCTCTGTGATATCTTCACTGTAACGCCGACCCCAGGTGCATAGGCTCACGCCTGTCCGGAACCCTGACCCAGGGGGTGCCTGCTCGTCTCCCCCTGCAGATCCTGGACTGCATGGTAGATGAGGGGCAGGACCTGCCGGACACAGACACCGGGCCGGTGCTGGAGGCAACACTCAGGTGAGGGCTACAGCTGGCAGGGAGATGGGAGGACAGTGGGCTGGCGGGTGGGGCAGCTGGCCAGAATGGGGCTGCTGGGTGCGGCTGGCTGCCAGTGGCTGCTGGCCATGGATGCAGGCGGCAGCTGGCTGACGCGGGGATGCCCCTGAAGGCTGGCAGCGGTGAGCGGCAGTGGGGTACTGTAGTAGAACCGCCGCTCTGCGTGCATGCATGCCAGCTCACCTGCCTGATCAATCAATCAATCAAGCCCACCTGCCTGATCAATCAATCAATCAATCAATCAAGCTCACCTGCCTGATGACGTATCCGTGGGCGCAGCAAGGAGCTGGGCAGGCACCCCAACGTGATCCAAACCCTGGCCTGGGCGATCCGCAAAGAGGTGCGGGCAGCGCTGGGCCGATCCGCCCTGCCCTTTGCCAACCTGCGACCAAGCAGCTGTGCAGGCAGGCTGCCAGCATGCATTCCGTGCTCAGCAGCCCCGTGCCTGCCTGCCTGCTGCGCTCCTTAGCCAGCTGCCTGCCTGAGGCCTGTCCCCCTTCACTTGTGCTGCCCTCTGCTTCGTACCTTTAGGAGATGGCGGTGGTGGGCAAGAAGCACCTGCAGGAAGTGTGGATGGTGGAGGAGGTAGGCACGCTGTGCACGCTGCAATGCATGCTGTGCCACCCGTACATGCCGTGGCAATGCAAGCTAGCCCACCCGAGTACATCCTGAATGCTGCGACTGCCAGTTCCGAATGCTCGACACCCGCCCCCGCATGCCGCCGCCACTGCGCTTGCTGTGCAGTACGCAGACCATGGGACACTGAATGATGCAATTGACCGCGGGTGGCTCAGGACCGGTCCTGCCCTGGACGCCCCGCCCGACATGCGCGCTGTGCTGCTCACCGCCCAGGTAGGGTGGCTGCTGATGCCTGCACCGCATGTGGAGGCCACAGGAGGGCCTGCCCTAGGCTGCATTGGAATGCTGGAGAGGCGCTGCCTGGATGCTTCTCCTGCTCTTCCCCTCCCCCACGGCGCACCCAGCTGGGCAGCCAGGTGTGCGGCCGTGCACTCACTGCACACCTCACCACACCCCTGCAACCCCCGTCTAACTTTAGTCGTAACAGCTTTCCAACCCCCTGAAAGAGGATTCCCTCTCAGAACACACCATGTCCTGGGAGGTTGGCGAGGCATGCACCAGGCCATGGAAACACGAACACACGAAAACTTGGGCCCTGCACAAGTTGGGTGCAAATCAATGAAACTGACCCTGCAACCCCTCCTCGCCTCGCCCTCCCCCATGCGCCTCCACAGGACATTGCCTCAGCGCTCTCCTTCCTGCATGCGCGCAACATCCTGCACGGCGACCTAGCGGGCGGCAACGTCCTGCTGGTGACGGCGGCAGGCGACCCGCGCGGCTTCCGTGCAAAGGTGGGTCATGGTGCTGCCCCTGGCGCATCCTGCCTGCTGTGTGTGTCCTGGCTTTGAATCAACGGCACGCCTTGCCTGGCCGGGCCATAGCTCAGTCGCTGCCTCCTGCGCAGGCGGCTGTGTTCCTCGTCCGCCGCTGGCCGGCATACAAGCGAGTGCCGCAGAGATGTTGAAGTGATCACACGAGCGCCCTCCCTTCCCCGCCTGGCTTCTGTGCCTCTGCCTGTGCCCCTGCACCCGCTGCAGGTGTGCGACTTTGGGGTGGCGCGCATCCTGGGCACCGAGGGGTGCACCACAGAGACGATGGGGACCATCACGTGAGTCAGTGACTATAGTTTACAGTAGCTAATAGGCAATGCCATGTTTTGATGAGGTGGCCACAGCGCTGAACGTCCCAGCTGGTGTCGTAGCTCACAGGCGCCGCCTGCCACCCACCGGTGGCACCCCTTCCCCTGTCGCGTCCCCCGTGCAGCTGCTATGTAGCGGCCTGCTGGGCAAGGCCACCGGCATCTCCTCCTTCGGTGTCCTGTTGTGTGATTCTTGAACCTCTGGCCACCCCACCCCACCCCTCACCTGCAGCCACATGCCGCCCGAGCTGCTGGAGGGCGGCCTGCTGTGCAAGGCCACCGACGTCTACTCCTTTGGCGTGCTCTCTTATGAGATGTACACTAGCTCACACGCTTGGGCAGGCCGACGCCTGGCGCACCTCGTGCACGCCAAGACGGCGCTGAGGCAGCGGCTGGAGCTGCCGCCGGGGTGCCCGCCCGCCTTCAAGGCACGCACGCTGCCTGCCGGGCGGGGGTGGACTCACCAAGTTGTTCTTCCTGGTGCTTGGCAGGGGCATCTGCTGCTGCTGCTGCTGCCGCTTGCGCAGGCTTGCCATGTTGCTTGCACTCGCAGGGAAACACGGAGGTGCATGCTTGGCTGGCATGCGCCTTTGTGCAGCCCCCAACGTGCCATCACTGACTCGCGTCCACTTGCCCCTCCCCTCCCCCCGCTGCCCCCTGTCCCTCTCAACCTGGCAGGCCCTGGTTGAGAGCTGCCTGGCAGATGACCACACCCAGCGCGCCTGCTTCGACAAAGTACTGGAGGCCCTGGCTGCCATGCTGCTGGAACTGGACCAGACCAAAGACGATCTGACCGACTTGGATTGAGACCGCCAGGCTGTGAGCCAGCCGCTGGCGGTCCCTCTGTTGCATGAGTTTTGACCCATGGCAGCCCTTGCAGCCATGATGGATTGTGACTGTCAGCTCGAACTCATGGCCCGGCTACGCAAAGCCTGATCCGGGCCATGCTAAGCCGGGCTGTAGCGATGCCCCCGCAGACCGCATTGTTCCCCGGCGCGTTGCACAGTGCTCAGTGACCGTCCCTCGCCGCTGGCACCCTGCCCCCTGGCTTGGGACTCGACTCCAGGCATGCCAGCTAGGATGGGTTCTCCCCCGGGTGCATGCCTGCATTTGATGTTTACTGAATGTATATCACCCTGTTGTTGCCGCCCCGCTTGGCGGCGCCCCTATTGCCTGTACCACGATTAGGTCTCTCTCCCTGCGCCCTGGAGCGTGTACCTCTGTTGATATCATCTCTGTTGATATCAAATCACAGCCCCGCTGACGCTTTACGCGCTACCGAACGACCTGTTTCCCATTGCTTCTGTGCCATTTCATTCCCTGCACTGCCCAACCCCGGCTTAAGAGGGCAGACGCCCCTCCTGACTGCTGAGTTTGCAAGTACGATCCCCCCTAAGGGTCACCAATGCATGAATGCCATGCAAGTGCGACCCATGCATATGATCCCCATCCACGCACCGGCATGAACCCGCTTCCGCCATGATTAGACCCCTGTTGCTTTCAGTGCGCTGCTTCCGTTGTGCGGGACCCATGCATGGTGTCTCCAAGGCTGTAACAGCACAGCCTGCTTCTGCATGCTTGCTTGCGAGCATACTCCCTCAATGTCGAGTTTGAAGAGGCTTTGCCCTGTGCCTCCTGTAAACCATGCTGAGTGTGCAGCACAATCAAGGTTTTGTACGGAAAGACGGCTCACAGCGGCTGGATCTTACAGCAGACTGGGAGGAGGCCCGGCAGCAGACCGAGTTGCCAGGCGAGTATCAGACTCCAGCCATTGGGAGGCCCACCGGTAGAAAGCAGCGTAAGGCTGCGCTGCTTTGAGCACCAAAAGGGGTCTCGGATGGAAGTGGGGGGTGAGGTGACTGAAGCAGCACCTGGTTGCCACAGCGCAAATGACGCGAGCAGGAAAAGGGAGAGCAAAGGGGAAGTGCAAAAGAAAGCGAATCAGGAGCGAGTCAATCAGGGGGTGCAAAGTCAAGGGAGGAGGCTGTATGTTCTAAACAGGGATTTGAGGAGCATTGCCGCCGGCAGCAATCGACAGGGCCTGAGCGGTAGCCCTAGGGCAGCATTCAGGACGCGGCAGAGTAGCACGCAGCCCTTCACTTTTCCGATTGCCCCTCTTGCTGCTGCTCTTGCTGCTGCTGCTCGCTGGCGGCGTGCTGCTGCGGCTCAATGGCCCTGCTGCCCTCAAGTTCCATCTCAGCTGCCCCAGCATCATCCGCATCGTCAGGCACGTCGTCAGCCTGGGTGGTGGGCAGATGGGTCGGGGCGGGCGGGGGGGCAGAGCGCAGGTGGGCGCGAGAGGCGAAAACGAAGGTGGTTGGGGCCAACAGATACAGCTGGGCAACAGGCTGGGCGGGCGCGGGGAGCACAGCGGAGGCCTGCCCTTGTGCGCAGGGGCAGGGCACGGTGGGCGGACGCCATTGGCGTCCTCCGCAGCCTCACTGACCCTTCTTCATAAGACCCTCAATAATGCCCCAGTGCCACTCCCACCTCCCATCTGCCGCCCCAGCCGCGGCTTGCAGCCCCACCCACCCACCTCATCAACGTCCTTGGCGGGGGCGCTGAAGCCGTTGATCAGGTCCACAATGTGCCGGTGCCCACGGCTGAGCGCCTCGTCTACCGGCGTCTGCTCCATCCTGCATTAGTGCATAACAGTGCAGAGGTGGGCGGTTAAGGCCAGTCGTGGGCGGGGTCGTGGGTGGGTGGGCGGGCGCAGCAGGGCCTCCCTCACAGCTGGAGTTGCGCTCCGCTTGTGTCAGCGCGCGCGCCCCTGCCTACACACATGCCAGCTGTGAGCCTGCCAGGGCGGGCGGGCGGACGGGCGGGGCTGCCCTGACCGCCCGCTGGGCGGCTGGCTGCACTGCTGGGCAGCCACAGCTGCTTCGCACAGCAACAACTGCCCCGCACAGCAGCAGCAGCTGCCCCGCCCAGCAGCAGCAGCTGCTCCGCACAGTGGCAGCTGCCTCCCCCCCGTCCTGGCTTCCCCTGTCCTCACTTGTTGAGTGCGCACGCGTTGGCGCCGCTCTCCATGAGCAGGCGGGTGACGCCCTCCTGCCCCATCAGGCAGGACCAGTGCAGCGCCGTGTTGCCGCTCTCGTTGGCCAGCGCGAGGTTCTGCGGGGCTGGCAGGCGGGGTGACAAACGCCAGATGAGCAGTTGTGTTTGCGAAGCTCGCGGTACAAGAAAGGCATCAGCAGGACGTGACGTGTTGACATCATGCCTGGCCGCAACGGGGCGTGCTGGTTGCGCAACACGCGCTGGCTGGATCGGCTGCCTGGGCTTCTGCAGCGGCGGCAAGCCGACACAGACACAGCGGCATGGGGGCGCGCAGCGAGCGCGCGTCCTGGGGGGCAGGGCAGCAAGGGGTATGGCTGGTGCCTGAGGGGCCGCTGTGCTGGCCCCAAGTGCGCAGCTGCCGTATGTGCCTAGACATGGCGGCCCAGCGTAAACAGGCTGGCAGGTTGCCTGGCTCACCGCGCCGGCGTCTACGAGCGCCTTGACAATGTCCTCATGCCCGTTTGCCGCCGCCATGTGCAGCGCTGCAGGCAGGGCATGAGGAGATATGACATTGGTGGGGGGTGAACTGATGCCACACTGAGAGGACTGCAGGCAAGTGCAGGGTGCGCGAGGGGCCGCGGCAAGTGGCAGCAGGGTGCCGCCGCCGCCGCCATTGCTGACGCGAGGCATGCGTCCCGCATGCGCGTCCCGCCGCTGGCACGCGGTGCATCTGCTTCCCTAGACATGCGCAGCTGCCGGCGGGCGCACCCGTCTTGCCCCATTCGTCCTGAGCATTCACGTCCACCTTCTCTTCCAACGCCTTGTGCACATCCTCGATATCCCCGAAGCGCGCCCCGTCTATGAGCAGCTCTACAAGCTCTTCCTGGCTCGCCATGTCCGCGTGCGGCACTTTAGGGGAGGCGTCCGCAGGTGGGCCCTAGGCGCTGGACAGCGGCTGCCCAGTAACGTCTTTCTGGATCGCAGATATCCGTTTCAACAGCGACAGAGGAGAATGCTGCAGGCGCAAACACGACGTACCTCTGGGCTGTACCGCCCCCTGCCGCCGCTTCCGTGCCCTCGCGCCGCCAGCCGCCTGCCCCTTCCCCCCTCTGCACCCTTTTGCTACCCTCTGCACACTACAACAATGTGTCACAAACATATTTGTGCAAGCCCTCTTCCCGCCGGACGCCTATAGGCGGAGCCACCGTGCCTGCCACTGTGGTGCCGCGGGTCGCACAGCGGGCATGTCGCGTGTTGGATTGGTGGCAGTATGAGGCGTCAACAGGCCCTGAATCCTTGGCATCAGCACTGATAGCGTGGCAACTGGCGCAACGAGCAAAAGGAGGGATGGGTGAGGGTGAGGTGGCGGGCGTTCAAGGCGGGTGGCGTGACAGCGGGAGGGTGGTTGTTGGGTGTGGGAGGGTGAGGTGCGGCCAGGGACGGGTGTGGGATGTCTTTAGGACGGGGCTTGCTTGCGCCCAGTGCCTCGCAAGAGAAAGCAAGCGAGGCAGGCTTTTTTCTTGGAAATTGGGGTGTTGGAAGGCAGTTAGAAGAGGGGTGCGTATTAAAGCGTCAGCAGGGGGCCTGGGTGTGCCAGGGGAGCAACCGTCGTGAGGAGGGGGTCACAGCAACAGCCAAGGGGAACAACGAAAATGTACAGCGTGCCAAAGCGCAGGGGGAGGGTGCGGTGCACGCTGCCGACTGCTGTGCGCGTCGCCCCGCCTGGCTTGATCGCGGCCCTGCCGTGCAGGCGGTCAACACAGCACAGGGGGGCGGCGTCAAGGGAGTGGCATGCCGCCGAGCATCAAGCCCGGCACAGCAAGCACCCCTCTGGCCTTTTCAGCCAGCCACCAGCCAGCCAGGCCGTCCGCACCTCGAGCGCCGGCCGCTGGGCGGGCCGCCCAGCTAGCACCTCCGTTAGATGCGCGGCACGCAGCGCCCGCTGGCATTTGGCTTGTAGCTCTCCGAGGGGAAGCACTTTGTGCACTTGGCGGTGTTGCCGTTGCAGACGTCGCACCAGGGCACGTTCCAGGGCTGGGCTGTCTGGGCGGCGCACGCCTGGCACGTGCGCCCGCGGTTGATCAGGCCAAATCCGCGGGAGCACTCCTGGCAGGTGGAGCGGGACGAGTCGGTGCACACGTCGCAGCTGTCCACTTTGCACTGCAGGGAGGGCGGCGGGGCGGGGGTTGGGGCGGAGGGAGAGGCAATCCGTGAGGCTGGGTGAGGCAGGGCCAGGGCGAGAGGCAAGAGAGTGCAGGGGGCAAGCAGTGGCAGGGTGAGGGCAGGCAAGAGGGCGCTTGCTGGGCGGCCCCAACGTGGCGCGTCTGCACGCCTTGGCAGGGTCGTGGCGCGCTGTGGCATGCTCCCAGCCTGGCGCTGGTCATCCTTGCGGCACAGCAGGCAGTGCGGGATCCCCCAGGCCCAACCCTGGATTGCTGTGCAGACAAAGCAGGGCTGCCCGCCTCATCCCACTGTTACCGCCTGGCCAACGCGTGTTACTCGTGCTGCTGCCGGATTCGCTTGGTGCTGCTGCTGCTGCTGTGCGTGCTGCTGCACCACTCACAGGCTGGCAGGCGCGCTGGCGTTTGTTCCAGAAGTACTTGCGCTTGCAGGTGCGGCAGCCCGAGGTGTTGCCACGACAGTCATCGCAGTTGGGGTCGCGGCACTGCAGAGTGGAGGAGCAGCAGCAAGTGGGGTGAGCAGACCCCTTGTGGGTCATCACACAGTCCACACCAGACCGCCGTGAGCGGGAGAGGGTGGGCAGGGACTGGGGGGAAGGGCGGGCGTGGCACGGACACGGGCCCTGCTGCTGGCAGGGTGGGCAGGTGGTGCAGGCAGGCTTCGCCTGTGCCCCGAACGCACCCACCGCACCGCATCGCACTTTGCGGCAGATGCAAAACCTGCGCCTGATGTTTGGCAGCCTGCTGCAGCCTGGCCTGTCACCACTGCTACGCCCTGAGCAGGGCGGCTCCTCTCCCTTCCTCCACCTCCAACAAACAACAGCCTAGCGCCACCAGTTGTGTGTGCAGGGATAGCCCCCTTGTAGCGTAACGAGGCACGTTGGCTGTGAGTGGGGGGCACGGGGCCTCACCTTTGGCAGCTTGTCGCACCCCCGCCCGGCCTGAATATACCCGTTGTCGCACTCCTTGCACGAGCCGTTCTTGTTGTAGTACAGGCAGCCCCTGATGGCGCCCCGGCGGCACACCCCGGCGGCGTCCATGTAGGGGTAAAACTTGCGGTAGTCGTCGGACAGGCAGGCAAAGCACTTGGCGGGGTTGGTGGGGCAGACCGCGCACAGCGGGTCGGAGCACTGCGCGGGGCGGGGCACACGCGGGAGGAGGGGATGAAGTGGGGAGGGTGAACATGCCGGGGGACGGGGGGCAGTCAAGTGAGGGCAGATGGCTGCAGAAGCTGGCGCATTCTTGGCAAGCATGTACGTGGCAGAATGCGGACCCCTGCCTCCTGCGGGCAGGCAGGCAGGCAGGCATGCGGGCGGGCACGCCAGCTGCACACGCATTCCAGTTCCCGCTGCTCCCAAAACAACAAACAAGTTGATTGCGATACACCCAGACCCGGTGCCACCCCCCACCCCCGTGCCTCACCAGAGTGCACCCTCCAGCGGCGGTCGCGCCGTAGCCGCGCTGGCCCAGGCCCACTGCGCCGTTCGCGCACTTCCGGCACTTCATGTTGTTGGCGCCGCAGTCGACGCACTGGCGGGAGGCGCACTGCAGGCGGGCAGGGCAAGTTGGGGCGGGGCGGTGCGGCGGGTGGGCGGGTCAGTGGGTGGGAAGGCTGGCAGGCGCTGGTCGAGCCATAGGCAGGCAAAGCAGGCAGCCAGGGGCGTCACTCCAGATGCCACTCTCGAAAGCAGTGGTCCAAGTTGCGCGCCTTGCTGCTTGGCACAGACAGATGCAAGCTCCTCACCCTCACGCACTGCTTGGCAGCGTTCAGGCCGAAGCTGGGGGCTGTGTCGGACGACTTGCACTTGGTGCACACGCCGCTGCTGTTGCAGGTCTGGCACATGGGGCCGCCGGAGCACTGCAGGGGGACGGGAGCAGCGGCACAGCAGGGCCCACTGCCGCGTCAGAGCCCGCCCGCGCACCACAGCAAGCGCGCACTCGCAGCCTTGTGCATGCGTGTGGGGCTGCCTCTGATGCGCAGAAGTCCCAGCTGGCTCATGCGCCTGCCTGGCCCACCGCGCCACGGCGCAGCGCCTGCTTTGTGAGGTACGATCACCACCTTGTCCCCAGTACCCCACCCTCGCAGCGCCCACCTTGGTGCACACTCCGTTCAGGAGGTAGTACCCGTCGTTGCACTTGGTGCAGCTGGTGCCGGTGACGTCACAGGTCAGGCAGCCAGTGTTGGAGCGCTGGGAGTTGCACTGCAGCGGGGCGCCAAAGGGGGGGACGGATGCGGCAGCGGGTGGGCGTCACTGGCAGGGGGGCTGGACAGGGCGGAGTATGTTGCCTGGTGCGGGTCCCGCTGGCAGAGGCAAGTGGCGTTGGGAGGTTGGAGGCTACGCTGCAGCGGGTGAGCAGGGGGCGGCGGCGCGGGTTGACCGGCGCATGCAGCGTCCTCGCTGGCCTCGCTGGCCGGCAGGGGGTGCGCAGCAGCCTCCCTCTCGCCTACATCCCCCAGGCTGCATACTCGTCTCTCCTCACCGCCATGCATTTTCCCGCGGCGTTCTGGTAGGTTGGGTAGGGCAGGTTGAAGGGGCTGCGGGGGTCGGAATCGGGGACGCTGCTGCACGTCTTGCACGGGCCCAGGCTGATGCCGCAATCCATGCACAGCACGTCGGCGCACTGCAGCAAAGGAACCGACGCGGGAGGGCAGCGGGTTCAGAGGCGGGGTCAGAGGCGGGGTTGGGTAGGGGACGGTGGCGGTGGGAAGCCGAGGGCGCAGGGATGGCTGGCACGGCCAGGTGGGACGGCTGATGGCGCCGCCGTGACACCGGAGAGGGGTCTCAAATGCACGGGATGCTATACACGCACCCTACCCAGCCCGCCCACTGCCGCCGGCAACAAGCCCCAGCACAGCCGCATGGTGTGGGCGCTGCAGCAGGTTGAAGTGCAGCTGCACCTTGCTCTGGCCAAAAATGTGCTGTACACGTGCCTGGTGCGCCGTGCCACGCCATGCCCGCCCGCTTACCCGCACGCATTCGCCCCGCGCATTGAAGGCAAAGCCGGGGCGGCAGACCACGCATTTGGAGTCAAACTGGTTGCACTTCTGGCAGTTGTAGAGCGGATCTTCCAACACATCCACGCACGTGGTGGTGGGCAGCCAAGCAATCTGAACTCCCCCTGCCGCAACGACGGACGCCTGCAAGCGTGGCGCGGCGTGTGGCGGCATGTGCTGAGTGGTGGCGCAAAGGCAGGGGCGCCAACAGAGGCAGGGGCGGCAACGTCGGCAGGGGAGGCAAACACATGCACCGCCGGGCCACGCAGGCTGTGACCGGCTGTAGCATCATGTGCCCAGGGTGGCAGCGGGCGGCACCCGCACGGCGCCGCTGCTGCCGTAGCAGCCACACAGCTGGCTCAAACAGGCAGGCCCGGCGCGGCTGCCTACTGGCGGCCTCTGCCAATTGAAAGCGCACCTCGACGGCTCCTGCAAGGCAAGCGGGAAGGGGAGAGTGAGACCCGCGGCAGCGTCCCCCACACAGAAGGACTGCCCATGACATAGGCTGGCTACTTGTAAGGTCGCCCTCTTCTTGGCGCAGATTCTCACCTTGAAGCAGCAGCAACTGCAGCACCAGCAAGCCGCAGAGGGCCGGCAGGGCGCTAGCCCGGGCCATGTTGCCAAGCACCGGGTGGTCGCTCCTTGCAGGCTGTGGGACAGGCAGCCTGCAACAATTGACTTGGAATTTGGGCTCCCAGGGACCGCGAGAAACCGAAACACTTGTGGGAAGTGGCGCCGCCGGGAAGCTGTGCTGGAGGCGGGTTTCAAGTGTGGCGCTTGCTTCGGGTACAGCCGCCGCCGCTTTGTAAAGTGCTTTAACTCCCAGTTCAGAGCGGAGCAGGTATTCAATTTGAGTGAACCCAGCAAAATTAGGCGGGACGCGGGGTGCCACGCAGTACTTCCAGTACCACCTGCCTCCTCCTCCACCTGGGGGTTGGATGGGACCTGGATGGGACTCCCCCTCGGGCATACGCAGTTCGAGCCCCGCCAAATGCTTGCAAGGGTCCCAAATTCACCGTAGCTCCGTGTTGGGGTGGATTCGTGGGGCGACCTTGGAAGGTGGCTTTGCCTGGCACCACAAGCTCAGACCGAACCCACTGTCACCGCCACAACTCCTCCCACCGAACCTGCTGTGACAGCCAATGTCATGTAAAGGGCATGATGTCACTGCATGGTGTCTAGCTGGTGAGGCTGGTGAGCACCAAGACGGCCCCTGACTCTCTCTTGTGTTATCCGGCGCTCCTGCCGTGTGCCTGTGCCCCTCAGCGCTGCACCTGCAGGCAGCTGCCAGCTGGCAGCCCTGCCCCCTCTACAACCCAACCCACCCCTCATTCAACTCCTCAGGCCTCACATTGCCACGCTGCTGCCAGCTGCATAGTCAGAAGCCGTGTGTTGCATTGAATCGTGAAGAATCAGGGTAACAGAGCAAGGATAGCCAGGAAAGGCAAGTGATGCGCCGTGGCTGGCCAGATGGGCCGCATGCGGCGTGGCATAGTAACTGTGATAGCAGGGGAGGGCATGGCATCATGTGCAAGCGAGCAGCCTACCAAGAGGGAGCAGCAGGTTGAAGACAAGAGAGGCAGTGTGTGGAGGTCCAGAGCTCAAAAGAGGGAAAGAGAGCAACTGAGAGAGAAAGAGACAAAACAGCGTAGCAAAGCACTGGCAGGCTGGTGCAATGGGCCAGGCCTGGCGGCATTATTGGACTGAGGGCCAGTGGCAAGCGCAGAGGCGTGTGCTGCGGGTGGGCGGCCTGACACAGACGTGGGCCGGGCTCCTGTGGGGCGTCATCCCTGCCACCTCACGACATTTTCTTCCTTTCTCAAAGGCATCAGGACAGCTCCTCCCGGGTGTCGCAGGGGTACTCTTCTGTGATCATCTCCAACTGCACAGCAGGCACAGCAGGAGCGCAGGCAGCGGGGGCGCAGCAGGCGTGAGGCAAGGCGGGTCGTGCAAGCGGGGCAAGGGCGGGCAGGAGCAGGGGGAATGGCAGCGGGCATGGGCGCGCAGAGCCGCGTAGAGGGCGGCCATGCAGCACCACATATTGGGGGGCCAGGACTCTGCTCCCCGGCCAGAGCCTGCCTGCCTGCCTTGCCTGCCCGGCCCCATGTCCCGCCCTACCCTCCTCTGCGCACAGCCCAGCCCTAACGGTGCACACCACGCACCGTGGTCGCCCCATCGTCCTTGACCATCAACCACTTAAGGTACTGCGTGTATGTGAGCGCCCACGTGTCGGGCTGCTCCAGCGCCCAATCCATGAAGTCAACCACCTCAGCCACGGCGGTGCTGCAGTGGCGAGGAAAAGAAAGAATGGGGCGGGGTGAGGTCAGCCAGCAGTCACTAAGGCGGTGCTGCAGGGTTGAGAGAGCGAGGATGGGGCGGGGTGCGGGACAGTTGCTGCGGTGGTGGGAAAAAGAGAATGGGTCGGGGCAGGGGAAGTTTGAAGGCCACGAGTTTGGGCACCTCCGCCACGGCGGTGCTGCAGTCAGGCAGATGTGCGAGAGCCGAGTGGGGCAGGGTGAGGCAAGGCAGGGAGATGTGCGACCGGGCGGCGGGCAGGTGGTGAGGTACTGGGCCCAGCTTCCCCGCCGCCTCAACAACAGATGCCTTTGGCAGCAAAACTAGCTGACCAGACTAACCGACGTGCCGGGCACAGCTGGGACAGGAGGGAAGAGTGGGCATTTCGACAAGAGGAGACAGCTGACACTGACCTGCTGTCAAAGTAGCTGCCGTGCGTGGCAAAGTGCAGCGGAACAGGAACGAAAAATGGGCGCTCCCGCTAGCCAACAGCAACTGACTGACCTGTTGTCAAAGTAGTTGTCGTGTGTGGCAAAGATGACGGGGGTTCCAAAGCCGCGCTTGCGGTTGAAATCGGCCTCCAGGCGCTGCAACGCAGGCAGGAGGCGGGGAGGCGGGAGGCGGGCAGGCAAGGGAGGGCAACTGTCAACACGCTGGCGCACAATGTGAGGTGGCTCCACCTGCACTTGCGGTTCAAATCAACTCTCCGGGGTTTTGGGAACCGGGCCAGCCTGCTGCTCCCCGCGTCCCACCCCACCCCACCGTTTCTACGCCCTCCCCATGATCCCCCTGGGCATTGGCCCCCTTGGGCGTTGCCTGCCTCTCTGGTGCACCCCTCTCTGGTTGCAGATCACTCGCAGGCACGAAATTCATGTGGACCGACCGACCTGGTAGATGGTCATGCCGTCGGAGGGCATGGGGTCTGTGCGCTTGTCCTCGCCAGGCAGGCGATACACAGGAAGCTCCCTGCAGGCACCCACGTGTGTGTGTCGAGGAGGAGGGCACAAGACGAGTGACTTGGCATCAGGCAGAGTGCCGGTGGTGGCAGAGCAGCAGGGGCAGCTGGTGCACCGGCCGTGGAAGCTGGTGCGCCCATGCTCGCCTCATGATCCCTCTCCCTGCCAGGGGTGTGCACATGCCTCTGCTTGGGTCGCACCAGAGGGAGTAGTTCTTCCAGCCGGGGCAGGTGCGTGTGGGGCGGTTGCACACCAGCTCCGTCTCGTTCCACCGTCCGGGCAGAGTCTGGGGGTCCTTGTCCGGCAGGCTGCTGTCGTACCTGCAGCACCACAAAGAGGATACAACACATTAATGACATAACATCAAAGCAACAGTGTGCTCAACACCGACAGCCCCTCCCCAGTGCTTGCTGGAAGTCTGGCCCAGCCAGTGCCTGCCCCGCAATGGCGCTCACTTGCCAGTCAAGGTGGCCCAGGCCAGCCCTCCGCAGATGCCCACACCAGCCGCAGCTGCATGTCCCAAGTCACTTTGGGCACTTTGGGCGGCCGGCCCACACCAGTCCCTCCTCAGCTGACCACACCAGCCCCTCCCACACCACCCGTCCGCAGCGGCCCACGCCAGCCCCTCCCACCCCACCCGTCCCCAGCTGCCCACGCCAGCCCCTCCCCCCCCCTCCCGCCCACAGTGCTCACAGGAAGTCGAGTTCAGCCAGGGCCTGGCCGGTGAAGTCGTTGATGTAGAAGCGGGGGCCGCGGTACCCCAGCACCTCCCTGCAAACGGTTGAGCAAACAGGAAAGCCCATCAGCATCGTGTCAGTTTGCTGCTCTAGGGGTGGGCGCAAGTAGGCCAGGACCTCCCCGCACAGGATGCCGGCCACACATGCTATTAGAAGGCAGAACAAGCCCAGTAACATCGTGTGGGGTCGCTACTGTAGGGGTGGGGACAGGTAGCCCAGCACCTCCCTGCAAAACGGTGCAAAACACATTAGGCAGGCAGGCAGCCAGGCAGGTGGGCGCTGCGCAGCGCGACGATCTGGCGCACTGCACACGCGGCAGCAGATGGGGGCAGTGGCTGCCCACACCACGAGGTGCAAAGGCGACGGGTGTTGAGGAGGTGGACGCGGATTGATCTTGCTCTGGAGCAGGCAGGCAGTACGGCAGCAGCTGCCTGGAAAACGCAAGCACAACCACCAAGCACTGCTGTACCGCAGCAAGCAGCCTGATGTACCGGCATGCCAGGCTGGCAGGGCGGGTTGTGGTCTACTCACTCGCGAGGGATGCCGCACTCGTCAGCAATCCAGTCCTTCATGCCGCCAATGTCTGCCTTCATCTCAGCATATGTGTAGTTCAAGACGCTGCAACAGGCAAGCCAGAGAAAAACACACCGTGGTCAACAACCGGCTGTGCCTGCCGGTGCGCACGGGAACTTGCTTGACAAGCGAAGTGGAGGACGCGCTAGTAGGGAAGGAGGCAGGGGAGAGGGCAGTGGGGGGCGTGGTCACTCGGGGGTTGATGGGGCTACCTCACAGGGGACGTGAAAGCGGGCAGGGAGGCAGGCAGGCAGGCAGGCGGGCCAGCTAGCCGTGCCAGGCAAGGCAGGCAGCAGCCACGCAAGGCTAGGAGGCAGCGGAGCAGCGGCATGATTGGATCTGTTGCCCAGATGCCTGTGCAGCAACCCCAGCTCTTACGCCCCCTTTCCAGCCCCCAGCGGCAGCCCTGCCTCCCTCCCCCAACCACCCTCCATAACCCCCTTGAAACTTAAAGTCCCCACCCCCCCTAGACCTCCGTGGACCCCATGGCGCACAGCCGCCAGCACCCACTTCGGGGCCTGCACCGCTCCCGCCTCCGCCCCTGCCCAAAGCACACGTCGCACACTGCTCCCCGCCTCCACCCTTGCCCAATGCACACGACGCACACCACGTCCACCTCAACCCTTGTCCAAAGGCACAGGACATGGCAGCACGCACGACTGGCTGGCAAGCACAGGGCACGGCAGCATGCACGCAAGGCTGGCTGGCAGCAAGGCGCGCTCACTTCTCAGAGTGCATGACGCTATGTGTGGCGAGCTCGTGGCCGTACTCGTGCGCCCGCTGCACCACCTCGCACCGCCCCAGGTCCTTGCCCTGCTTGCTGGCAAACCAGGTCATGGGGGCGCTGCGCGGAGGCGGGAGGAGATGGGAGTGCAGTGGTGTGAGCAATGAGTAGCAGGGTCAGATGGAGTGTACTGGAGTGAGCATGGCAGTGTGTACTGCTTGCTGGCAGGCCCGGCCTTGGGGGCGCTGCGCCATCATCATGGGAGGAACAGAGGGGGAAGTAGACGGGAGTGAATTGCATTGAGCAAGAACATGGGAGGGTCAGAATGCCTGCTTGCTGGCAAACAAGATGCCCGCATGCTGGCAAGTCAGTGTGGGGTGTGGGTTGCCGCCGCCCCACCCGGCACCCCCCACATCCCGATCAGCTCGCACCGGCAGCCATTGGGGTTGCGCGAGCTGATTTTGGTGAGGAAGTCGTTGTAGCCTGATGTCCAGGCCTCCTCCACCATGGCACCATCCATGGAGATCCTGCGGAGAGCAGCAGAGGGGGTGCGGCAGGCACACAACTTGAGAGGGCTAGAGAGGGAGACTAATGGATAGGGAGGGGCAGGCGGTCCTTTGAAGTCTTAGGGAGCAGCAGAGGGCGGGGCAAGCAAGCAACTTGGGAGCTAAACAACGGGGATGGAATGGCAGGACGGAGTGGGAGAGGGGTTGCCAGGGGGGAGGTGAGGGGCAGAAGGAGGTGTCGGCAAGCGGGCCGGCGATGCGGAGGAGCTGGCACGGCAGAGGTGTGCAGGCATGACATGCAGGCATGGGCCACAGCATGACTGGGGGCATAGAGGCTGCCTGGTCGAAAAGTGAGGATTAGAGAGAGCGCGCGCAGGCGGCGCGCCAGAGACGCGCGAAGAAGCGCAGCTTCCCAAAGCGGCAGCAGCAGCGGCAGCGGCAGCAGCCGGCGTGTGCTCACAAGATGATGTTAGGGGTGGTGGTGTTGCTCAAGAAGTTGGCGATTGCCTGCAGTAGAAGACACACTTGGATGATTAGAACGCAGAGGTTTCGGGAGGGCTGCACTGCGGAGCCTGCACCCCGCAGCAGTGGGCAGCGGTAGCGGCTGGCGGCGGCAGCGGCAGCGCCCGAGCGGCGGCAGCCTAGAGGGGAGGCTGAGCCGGCGTCCAATGCATCCGGCGCGCGTGGTCCCAGCAATCACCTGAGCGCTCCCTGCAGACAGCGGGTACCGTGGAACCGCGTTAGAGCAATGGCGCCAGTACGCAAGAGGGGTCGCAGCCGCAGAGGAGGCACCCTTGCGCAGCATCCGCACGGCCCAGCGGCTCTGCCAATTGGCTCACCAAGTACGTAGAGTGGCCCGAAGGCCAGCAGCAGGGCGCAAAGCGCCCATCCCCCATTGAGGCGCATGTTGCAAGTGGTTCCCACAGCACCAAATGGAAGCCCCTCCAAACGCCCAGGAAGCGATCAAACAACGTGAGAAATACCAGGCGCCCCGCTGCAAGCGCCATGCTGATGCCAAACCGACCCACAGCAACTTTGCCGCCGCCAGCTCAGCGCCTCCCGGGCACGTAGCTCAAAGGAATCCTACCCTGCCCTTCCTTCTGATGTTGCGACCGCAAGTTATCACAATAGTGTAGTGGGTCAAGACACGCTGACAACAGGGTGCTGGGTGTCCGGGGGGAGGGGCGCATGCATCTAGAGGCGGGGGCATCACTGGCGCCGGTTGGCTCCTTCCCCTCTGCTCTTCCCCCCCGCAGCTGGGCAGCCCTGAAGGAAGGGGTCATTGGGAGGCCGGCGCAGCCCTCCGCCGCCATTCCAGCCCCTCGTGTGCCGTGTGCCTGACGCCCTGTATCGCTGCCGGGCAGCCGACGCGTGGGCACCATCGCCGCCGGGCACACACCGCCGCAGGCGAGCAGGCTGCAACTAGAGCTATCGAGAGGTACCACAGCCTCCTCCACTTCACTTCTTGCCCGCCAGCCGCCGCTTCTCGTCGCGCTCCGCCTGCCGCCGCGCCTCCTCAGCTTCCTGCTCGTCCAGCTCAGCAGCAATCTCACGGATCAGCTCATCCTTGTAGTCCTGCAACACGCAAAGAGGAGCAACCGTTAGTCCCGAAACAAGTTGAACAGACATGACCTGCACGTCCAGGTCAGCAGTCCAGGTCACAAACTGCCCCACCCTTGGCAGTTCTACGCTGGGAAGCAGGGCAAGCTGTGTGTCGCGATGCCTGTTGTTGTGCCAACCAGGTCAGGCGCCCGGCCCCCCCCCTCCGCTGCAAATCTGACGCCTTGTGTGCACCCGTGGGAAACTGCTGGCCACTCGTTCAGAGGTACTGAACTGGGGATGGTCCCCGCGGCCCCCCAAGGATAGCCACTGCCCCTCGGCAGCCCCGCACACCAGCCTCCTTTAACTAGAACATGACATGCGCCCCAGCCCCACCTCGAAGTCGCCATCCCACGGGTGCACCTCGCCATCCTCCACAATCCACACCTCGGCTTGCTCTGCAAGGGGCGTGCGGGCGGGCGGGCGCAGGGGCGGGGGGCAAGGGCGGGGGACAAGGGTCAGGCAGAGGCAGCAGGGGGAGCCCACACATAGAAGGGCAAGCACGAGTTAGTTCAGGTTGGCAGAGGTGGCCCGGCAGGCGGGCGGGGCGAGACGGCAGCGCCGGTCCTGCACAGGCGTGGTGCAGGCGCCCCCGCACCCGCCCCTCAGCCCTCGCTCATTGCCCACAGCACAGTACCACAGCACAGCACAGCACAGCACAGCACAGCACAGCGTGACGAGAGGAAGCCGGCGCACCTTGATCGTCGCAGATGCGGGAGAGCAGGCGGGCGTCGTGCGAAATGATGACCACTCCCCCCTCAAACTCCTCCAGGGCGTCCGCCAGCGCATCGATGGACTGCAGGTGGAAAGGGGGTGCAGGCGAAAGAGACGAGAGGGTGAGCGGTGAGGCAAGGGGCAGACGGCGTGCCCACCTCGAGCCTCCTGAGGAGAGCGCCTGGACCCGGCAGCGCATTGTCGGACTATGTGAGGGTATTGGGAGGAAGAGGTGGCGTGGCATGGTCACGTGGGTCAGGGCAAGGTGAGGCACGCAGGTGAGGGGCGCAGGGGAAGCCGGTGGGGCGGTCTGGGATGCAAGCAGGGAGCGAGGCTGAGGCGTGGTGGCGGGCGTGATGTTCACATGTGGAGGACCGCCTCGCTCCCCAAATCTCCTACCTCACAGCCACCCGCTGCCCCGGGGGTCCTTCCCGCCCCACTGCCCCAAACGCTCCAGCCCCTGTACCCCACCCGCCCCACCCACCTGCATGTCCAGATGGTTTGTGGGCTCGTCCAGCAGCAGGATGTGTGGGTTTGAGAGGGCGATGGAGGTGAAGACGACGCGCGCCTTCTGCCCCCCCGACAGCTTCACAATCGGCTGCAGGTGGTGGTGGCCAGACAGGCCAAACCGCCCCAGCATCGCGCGCATCTCCGTGGCCTTGAGGCCTGCGGCAGCGGGCGGATGCAGTTGGGGGGTGCATTGCAATGGCTGTGAGTGTAGCTGGTCGCAGGGCCGCCTCACGCACCTCGGATCGAGCGCGCCCACACGTTGTGCCGTGCTGCACATCACCCTGCACCCTTCCCCGCCCCCGGCGACATGCCCCCCACCCCGCCCCGCCCGTTCTCCAGAGCTAGTGGCAACTCATCCACACCTCGCCGCTCTGGATCCCAACCCCACGTGTCCCCACTTCCCGCGACGACGACAAGCCCCTCTTGCCCCTCCACGCTGTCACTCCAGGAACTAGTGGTACCTTATCCACACCTCGATCTCAACCCCAATGGGGTCCTCCCTAAACTCACCGGAGTCGGGGTAGCGTGACAGCAGGTAGTCCACCGGCGTCTCGTCCATCTTGAGCGCGTCCACAAAGTGCTGCGCGTACCGCCCCACCCTCAGCTTGTGGCTGCGCCGCTGCTCGCCCTGCGTGGGGGTCAGGTCGCCCGCCAGCAGGTTCATCAGCGTCGACTTGCCTGCAGAGGAGGGAGGGCGGGTTGGGACCAAGCGAGGAGGGAGGAACGGGGGTTGTTGCGCAAGGGGGAGGGAGGGAAAAAGGGAGGCAGACGGCACATGTGCGGGGAACAGTAGCGGGGGCGAGGAGGCTTCACGCAGGGTAGCGCAGGGGGCGGGGCAGGGGCGGAGAAGGAGCCGCCAGGGCAGGCAGGCAGGGGCAGGGGCAGATCCTGGGACAGATCCTGGGAATCATGCTGCCCGCACCTGCTCCGTTGGGCCCCACAATGGCCACGCGGCTGCCCATGTCGATGCCGATGTTCATGTTCTTCATCCCAAAGTCGTCGCGCCCTGGGTACTTGAAGCTGCAGGGGAGCAAGGCAGGATGCAGCTGGTAAGGTCATGGACTGTGGAGGCTGCGGGGTGTGTGCAGGGCAGGGCAGGGGCTCCACAGGGCAGGCGCGGGGAGGAGAACGGAGATAGAGAGGAGGGTGTGAGGCAGTGTGGTGCACACGGCAGGGCCTCGCGCAATCAGAGATTGCAGAGGCAGGTGGCGGGCCAGGGGAAGGACTGGGTTGGGGCATGCCTTGAGCCAGGATCTGGCGCCTGTGGCGCCCCCGCCACACTCCTTGCCCACCCCATCCTTCCCCAGCACCAAACGTGGCGCTCCTCCACACTGCTACAACCCCGCCCCACCCTCTCCCCGCCGGCCAGCCCCAGCCCGCCCCCTCACTCTGCATCGATCAGCTGCAGCAGCGGGGGCGGCAGCTCTGTTGGCTCCGGGAACTCAAAGTGCACGGTGTAATCGTTCCACTGGCGGGGGGCGTCGCCGACCACGGCTTCGCCGCCGCCGCCGCCGCCGCCGCCCTGCGCCTTGGCCTTCTGCTTCGCCTTGTGCTTGGCGCCCTTCTCCACCTGCGGGTGAGGATGCAAGCCAAAAGTCCAAAAGTGTATCATGAGAAGGGGTTGGTAGAAAGGTGGGTATTAGAAACGTGGGTGTTAGAAACGTGTGTGTGTGGCCTGCTGCGCAGGGGCCGAGTGCGGTGATGCGGCGCAGTGAGGAAGCGCAGGTGAGGAGCGGCATGACTCGGCCCAATGCTCCTCTGCCCTGCCCTCTCCTCCAGCCCACCTGCGACCCACACCCGAGGTACCATGCACACAGCAGCACACAGACACACAGCAGAATTGCACGTGTGTAGCGTCCACCCCCACCCCCTCCAACCTTGCCCGCCGCCGCCTTGCTGCCGCTCTCCTTGGCCGCCTACCCCTGCACCAGCTACCTCTCAATCACCCATTAATGCTCCTACCCCACCCTCAGCATTCACCCACCTTGTCTGCCGCCGCCTTGCTGCCGCTCTTCTTGGCCGCCCGCATCTGCTTCTGGTACTTTTCAAACTCCTTGTTCACCTCCCGCCGCCGCTGCTCATACATCTCCTCAAACTGCAGGCGGGTAAGGAACCACACGGGGGCTGTGCATTGCCAGCAGCAAGCAGTACAACCAATACAAGAGGCCCGCCAGCCCAACACATACAAGCTGCCACTCGGCTGAGCAAGCAAGCAGCCCAACCGGCAGCGACACACCAGTACAACCCAGCCCAGCTCCCACTCCGGCTGCAAGGCCGAGCATCCAGCTGAAACCCAGCCCCATGCCAACGGCTGGAAACCCATGCCCGGCATGCTCTTTTCACCTGCGCAAAGTTGCCGCGGTAGTAGTGCAGCCGCTCGTCGTGCAGGTGGATGATATCCGTTGTGATGGAGTTGAGGAACTCGCGGTCGTGGGACACCACAATCAGCGTCTTCTTCCACCTGGCAAGGGGAGAGGTAGTAGGTAAGTGTAAGTGAGCAGCGGTTGTTGGGCTTATAGTGTGGTGATGGAATTGAGGAACATGCGGTCGTGGACACCACAACCCCGCGTCTTCTTCCACCTGGCAAGGGGAGAGGTAGGTAAGTAAGTGTAAGTGAGCAGCGGTTGTTGGGCCTCTAGTGGTGCTGAAGTTGAGGAACTCACGGACGCAGGGGCAGCACAATAAGCGGCTTCTTCCAGCTGGGAAACGGGAGGCAGGGTCGGGAAGGGCACAGCAGTGGGCAGCAGCGAGGGGTTGAGAGCGCTGCACAGACCCGCGGCTGCTGCAGCCTCGCATGCTGCTGCTGTTGCAACACAGCTGGAGCACTGGCCTGCCCTGCCCACCGAGGGAGATGCTCCTACAGCCACACCACCACTGCCCCCATGCTTCCCCCCAGCACAACTGCATTGCATCAAGCTAAGGAAGCCCCCACCCACCGGGTGAGGTGCTCCTCCAGCCACAGCACCCCCTCTCTCCCCATGCCTCCCGCCAACAGGACCGAATCAGTCAAGCTAACACGCCACCCACCGGGTGAGGTACTCCTCCAGCCACAGCACCGCGCGCAGGTCCAGATGGTTTGTGGGCTCGTCCAGCAGCAGCACGGTGGGCTGGATGTAGAGGGCGCGCGCCAGGGAGATGCGCATGCGCCAGCCGCCCGAGAAGTCTTGTGTGGCGCGCCGCTGCGGGGTTGAGGGGGAGGAGATGCAGAGGGGCGGGCGAAGTGTGGGAGGCGCTGAGCTGAGCGGTAGCGCATGCAGGTGGGCCAAGCGGGCAGGGCGCAGAAAGGAGGCAGTAGTGGGCAGCCGACGGCCTGGCAGCCCGGCTGAAGCAGCACGCAGGGGGCGGAAGGCGGCGCGGCGCAGCAACGAGGCAACACAGACCCATCGGCCCAGCAGAGCGCCACGTTGCTGGCCCACCCGCCGCCGACCCCACTGCGCGGCCCATCGTGCCGTCACGCCACAAAACCCACGCCCCCTGCACCTGCATGACTTCTGTGAAGCCCAGGCCGTGCAGGATTTTGGATGCACGGCTCTCAGCCGAGTCGGCCCCAATCTGTGCCATGCGATCATAGATCTCAGTCAGGCGGGACGCGTCGTCGCCGTCGTCATGACCCTCCTCCCCATCGGCGTGAGCATGCGCGGGCGGCTGCTCAGCGCCGCCGCCTGCCGCTGCGCTGCCGTCGCTGATGTCCAGGCTCCCCAAGCGCCTGCAAAGGGGCCGCACGAGGCGAGCCATGGGGGGCGTGCAGCGCGTGAAACGGCGAGGCGAGGCGGCAGCTGTCGTGTGGAGGCATGGCCGCCGGCGTGAGAGGCGGGCGGCAGTGCCCGTGGCGGCGCACGCGTGTGGCCCCCGCTGCGGGCACCCTCCCCGTGCTGGTCCTCCCTTCCTGCAGTTCATGCCAACAGTCATGGCCACCACCTGCCCGCCCATATCCTATACCCACATGCCTAAGTGACACAGCCCTCCCAGCCCCTACAACACAACTTAGCCTACAACCCCACATCAAGCCCTGACTGGCCACCCCCTGGCTCCCCCTGCCTTCCTGCTCCCCCTGTGCTGCCCCGCCCCCCTCCCACCTGTTGATCTCCGCCTCCTCCTGTACCCCTGCTGACACCCAGACCCCGCCCCGCCCCACCTGTTGATCTCCGCCTCCCCCTGTACCCCTGACTGACACCCGGTCCCACCCGGCCCCACCTGTTGATCTCTGCCTCCTCCTCCCGCAGCGCCATGAGCTCCCCATCCGCCGCCACCACCGCCTCCAGCGCACTCTGGGACGTCCCCACAATCTCCTGCTCCACCAGCAGCACATCCAGCGTCTCGGGGACCTGAACACAAGCAACATGAACACGTGAAGGGTCGATTAGGAGGCAGCAGCACATGCAGCGCTTCACATGATGGACACAGGGGGATAGATGAGGAGGGGAAGAGGCACAGAGTCGTTTCGGAGCTGCCACCACAACCTCCTGCCCAGCCAGCGTCTTGCACATGCAGGGTTTGGGGGTGCTCAGGGGCCCCTTGGCGGCATGGTGCGGTGTGGTGTGGATCTGTGGTACGGTAAATGGTGAGGTGCAGTGCAGTGTGACATGATGCTTGGGGGTGGATGTGGCGGCGTGGATTGAGCGGCAGCTCATTGGGTGTGCTCGCCCCGCCCACTTTTGTCACCGCGGTGTCTGCTGTGCCAGTGCGTGACGAGAGGCCGGCTCATGCCATTTATCGGCGGCCTCTGCTTTTTGTCTGGGGCCGCATGCGAGTGCAGCGTGTGGGAGGAAGCATGCAAAGAGGCGCGCAGATGGAGCCGCCGGTGGTGCCACAACCTCACCCTCCAAACTGATGCCAGCAACCCTGCAGCCCTGCCCTGCCCTGCCCTCAGCATTCCCCACACTCACCGGGATCTGTCGGCGGGCAATCATGCGCAGCAGCGTCGACTTGCCCTTGCCGTTTGGTCCCACCAGGCCGTACCGCCGCCCCGCCGCTATCGTCAGCGTCGTGTTCTCAAGCAGGATCTTGCCCTTGGCACGGATGGTCATGTTGTGCACCTGCGTTCAAGCACGCGGATGAGAAAGGCAACACGTTGTGATACACCCAGAGTCAGTGCGGTGCCCTCAGGCAAACTGTTGTCCTCGGAGCGGATGGTCATGTTGTGCACCTGCCGGCAGTCTGGGGGGAATGAGGAGGTGCAACTTGTTCAGGCTGAAACCCGTGCCTCAATCAACTTGATTTCCGCACCCGACAGCGTGCCACATCAGTCGCTGCCCATCAGTGATGGCACCACCCTGCTGTTCACTCCAGCACCACGGTCAACAACCCACCTACCCCTTGCTCCCCCACCCGCCCCCCACCTTGATGTCCGTCGCCGACAGCGTGCTCTCCCCATCGCCCTGCTGCTCATACGAGACGTCAAACACGTTGTCGTCGTCACGCAGCGCCGCCGCCTTGGCCTCCGCCGCCTTCTCCATCAGCTTACGCTCGCGGTCGTGGATCTTGCGGATCTCCTTGCCCGACTGTTTGTTGCACAGAGAAAGGAAAGGAAGACACACAGAGAAAGAGGTCAGCAAGGCTGTGAGGCAGGGCACTTGCGGTCGAGGATCTTTCAGAACTCCTTGCCGGTCTGTGGCGCGAGCAGAGAGGGAGGGAGAGAAGAACGAACATGTAAGAGCAGCAGAGAGGCAGAGGGCCCAGGCGCTTGTGAAGGTGAGGCCTGCAGCCCTCCTTGCCGGTCTGCCGTGCGCGCAAAAACAGGAAGAGAGAGGAGGACGGGTGAGTGAGGCCACGAGAGAGGCAAGAGGCGCCAGCCCGCCCCCTTGTGACTGTGAAGCCTGCACCCCTCCTGGCCATTGTCTGCTTACAACTGGGGCTGGAGAGGCTGCAGAGAGCCACACACGGACCCGCCTCTCGTCGTGGTGTGCCAGGACACACAATGCACGATTTTCTCCCAGCAGCCCCGCCCCTGCTCCCCCTGCCCCACGTGTCGCCTGTCCAACCCGCATCCCTTACCCCTGCAACCTCTGCCACAGCCAATGACGACTTCACCTGCACCCCATCCTCGTCCCCGCCTGCCCTGCGCCCCCGCACACACGGCACACACACACAACCACAACCACAACCGCCACCACCTGCCGCCTCCCACTCACCGCCATCTTGATCTGTATCTCCTCGTCTCCCGTGCGACGGCGCTCCACCTCCTCATCCGACTCAGACTCCGAGGAGGGCAGGTCCAGTCCAGCCAGGTAGTCATCCGGATTACCCTTGGGCTCGGGCGCCGGTGGGCGGCGGGGCTGCGGCGGGCGCGGCTTGGGCGGCGCCGCAGCAGCCGGCGCCGCGCCGTTGCTCTTGCTGCCCTTGCCCTTGTCCCCCGCCTTCACATCTGCAATCTTGTCAGAGGCGCTCTTCTTGTCCTTCTTGTCCCCTGCTGGCCAGGCCGTCGAGCAGGTGGGGCAGCAGGGTTCGAGTGAGAACCAGAGTGAAAACGCTAGGCGACTTGTGGCGTCTCTCAACTGACCGGCGGTTGAGCCGTCGACCGCACGGGGGCGGCAATGCAGCACAGCAACAGCCAGCTGCCGGCTCTTCTGCTTGGGGCTAGCTCAGGGCGGCGGAGCTCGGCGCCAGCCACACAATATGGAGCTATGAATGAGTTCGTCCCCCTGCCGCATGTGAAAACGGAAGGCGTGCGGGCTGGCACGGCACCCACCCTTGTCCTTCTTGTCCCCGCTCTTCTCCTTCTTCTCCTTGGGATCCTTCTCCCCCTTGTCCTTCTTCTCCTTCTTCTCCTTCTTGTCCTGCGAGCGCGAACCAGGGCGGGTGAGCTAGCAGCAAAGGTCTGTAGCCAAATGGTCACAGCCCCAGGCCATGGTGGGTGCTGCGAGCTGCTGCTGTCCCGCCGCAGGCGCCGCCTGCCGCCACCGCGCCGCCAGCCCTGCATGCGGCGCCATGTCCCTGGCCCGCCCACCCCACGGCTGACCTCACCTTGTCCGTCTTTTCCTTCTTCTCGCCCTTGTCCTTTGAGCTGGACTTGAGCTTCTTCTCGTCTGAGGGCGCCATGGTGGCTGCGCTGCTGTTTCAGAGACTGCTCAAGATAATGTTAGCTGTGCCACAGACTGCTCTCAAGCTGTGGGGCGCTGCGGAGTGCGCTCCAGCAAAAAAAATGCAGCAAGCAGCTGCTGCCCCTGCTTCCCCGGCGTTCACAACGGATGCAAGCCAATGCCCGAGCACAATTTAGCGATGCAGGGCTGCAGCAGGCCGCACATCGGCGGCGCAGCATGCCACGCACGCTGATGAGGCGCCACCAGAGGCACTGCCGTGGGAATTCATTTGCCTGTACATTGGCGTGGCATCGCACGCTTTGCTTGAATTGCCACCGGCCTCCGGTATCCTCTCTCCGAGCTTGCTGACCCTTTCGGCCAATTCCACCGCGATGGCAGCAGCACAGATTCAAGCCACGGCGTGGGCAGCTCCTGGCTGCACCAGGGTGGCGCGGAACACTGCAACACAGCATGTGGCGCGCCCTCGCGCTGTCGTCGCAGCTGCAGGTGGGGCCAGGGAGGAGCAGGGAGCACGGTTGCAGGTCAATGCGCGGGCGAGGCGATGCAAGCGCGTCGTAACCGGCCCGGGCCACGTGCCTGGCTGAGCAGCGGCGCAAGGCCTGCCGACGACGTGGGCCGACCTGCTGCCCTCCCGCCCCACCTGCTTGCTGCAGGCAACGGCGCCACCGCTGCCAACGGGCAACTGGTCGAGGTGCTGCTGCAGGTGGCCAACGGGCAGCTGACGCCCAACGATGGCGCGATGCAGCTGAGCCAATTTGTGGGGCAGGTGCGCGCTGCGCCAGCGGATGCGCCAGGGAACGAAATAAGGCCCTCGTGCCCTCCCTACCCCTAAGTTAGCCTCTTGTGAAGCGGAGGTTGGGTCTGGCAGGCCATTTTCCTTCTCATGCTGGAGCAGCGCATGCGTGGAGTGTGGCATGCTGTTGGTGTGCCCGCTGCAGCGCGGAAGGGAAGCAAGCACAGCTGCAGCCTGTGGCAGCACGAGGGCCTTGCCCTTGCTGGCTGCGGCCCCTTCCTTTAGAGAGAACCCCATCAGTCACTCATTTCACCCCGCCTCTGCCCGCCTGCCCGCCGCCCCGCAGAGCCGGCTGGGCGCCACCAACCCAGCCCTGGCAGCCAAGGCGGAGTTCCCCGAGGTGGTGTGGGGCGAGGGCAAGACCGCTGCCCAGCTGGCGTCCTCCCTGCAGCGCATCGCCGACCAGCAGGGCATGGCGGCGGCCACCCGCGTGTCCCCGGAAACCGCCGCCGAGGTTGCTGAGCTGGCGCCCGGTGCCACGTACCACGACACCGCCCGCATGCTGGTCCTCAAGTCGGCCACCACCAAGCAGCGGAAGCTGCCGGGCAGCGTCGCGCTCATCTGCGCGGGCACTGCAGACGCCACTGTGGTGGAGGAATGCCGCCTCATGCTGGCCTCATGCGGGTGCTACGCGTTCAAGCTGGCAGAGAGCGGCGTGATGGGCATGCACCGCATCGTACAGAACCTGGACGCAGTCAAGGCGGCGGACGTGGTGATCTGCATCACAGGGATGGACGGCGGGCTGGCCTCCGTTGTGGCAGGCATGGTGGAGGTCCCAGTCATTGCCCTCCCCACCAGCACAGGTGCGGGAAGTAGGGTGGACAGCACTGCAGCTGCTCAGCAGGGTGGAGCGCTGGGCTGTGCAGCTGGGGTGCGCCTGTTGGGTTGATCGGGGCGTGCAGGCGCTGGCGAGGGGCAGGCCCACGTGCACCGCAAGCAAACACCACAGCAGCACTTGTCGTGCCAGTGTACACTGGCTGAGTCCAGCCCTCACCCGCGGTGCAGCAACCCTTCTTGGTGCATGCCGAACCCCCATCAAACACCGCCCCCACACCACACCGTCCCTGCCCTCTCCCTCACCACTGCGCAGGCTACGGCACCGCCTTTAGCGGAGTGGCGCCCATGCTGGCAGCCCTCAACTCCTCAGCTCCCGGCGTCACCGTCGTCAACATTGACTCCGGGTTTGGCGCCTCCATGGCTGCCTGGCGTATCCTCCAGAATGCGTCCCGCATCCGCCAGGCGCTCACCGGCGCCAAGGCATGAGCAGCGCTCACAACACCGGCGCGGCCGTATTGACGGCAGCGGCTATACTGCAATTGATGGCTGCGGGTATAGTGCTATTGACGGCGGCGGCTATAGTATACCTGGGCTGGCTTGGCTAGCTGGCTGGCGTTCCAGCCTTGAAAGAACAGCGAATAGCTTCAGCTTAGCTTAGCTTGAGCGCGCAGTTTGTGCCTGCCTGCCTGCCTGTCGTCCTGCCTGCCCGTCACCCTGCCTGCCGTCCTGCTGCATTGCGCATGGCCACCTCCCCCCATGCCTTGCTGCAAATGGCTTGATATTCTTTCGTGCTGGCGCCCCCGGCGTTTTTCCTGGCGTGCAGCGCCCCGAGAGCAGCGCCCCTCGCCGGGCCAGTGGCCCCGCTTTTCCCCACCCGCACTCCCCCAGTCTCCTTGCTTTCATTCCACCCCACGCACCTGCCCCCCACCGCCACATTTTGAGACGGCGGCCCCGCCACCGACGCTGCCATGAGCCCCACCTCCTCCCATCCTTGCCCAATTGTATAGCCTGATAGCATCGCGCTGCTCCACCTGCTCTTTGTTGCCCAGCCTGGGGTGGCTGCCCTCCCCTGTTGCCGAACACACGCATGCGCCTGTCGTGTCCCGCTGCCCCACAATCCTGCTGCCGCTTGCCGCCCGTTGACGCTTCCGCAGCATCCGCATTCTTCCCAACGAGCCGCCCTGCCTGTTCTATTCTGAATGGGTTGAACCACTCTGAACCCAGTGCTTCAGGTTGTTGGGCCGCCTTCCCCTCAGGGCATGCTTCTTGCGCTCTCTTTTCCGGCTTGATAGGCCGCCGGTTCTGTGTCCACGTGCTCATCTTTTGCAGCTTAACAACCACTGTAAGCCTATCGCAGAACAGCGGGCCACTGACTGGTGCGCAGCCGACTGGAGCAGCCAGTTGCCCAGTCCCTGCCAGGGGTAACGGGTAGCCAACCAGACCGGTGCAAGAGAGTTGCCATTGCTGATGAGCGCCAAGGTCGGCCTGTAGAGAACACACTGCATCGTCCCTGCTGCCTCCTGGCACCAATACATACAGAAATTTAGATCACTCCATATGCAGCGCTAGTTGGTCTACCTACAGGCGGCATGCCCGGCAGCCAGGCGCCAGCCGCCAGGCGGGCGAGGTATCCCCCTGCCCGTCAGATGCACCACCCAGCTGCCCCCTCGTAGGGCCATTCCGTCCTTCCTGCTAGTCTCTACGCGCAATGGGTGTCCAGAAGAAGCAGCAGAGCTGGCTTTACTGGGCGTCTAGCGCCCTCCTGCGGGGCGCAAAGAACGCGGTGCACCTGCTGGATGGCAGCATAAAGACGCGATACGGATGGTGCGCTTGGAAGCAGCGCCCTGGGAAGCGGCGGAGGGCGCAGCGAAAAGCCCCTCGCCTCCCACGGCGACCGCCGGCTCGCCGCCTGCGGCAGCACAGGCACCAGGGTGACATCACAGAAGCAGTGAACCGACCTGTAGCATTTCAGCAAGGCAGGTTGTGCTGCTGACGCCGCCGCTACCGCTCGGCTGCCGCCGCCGGACGCCACTGCCTCCGTGCCTTTGCAGGGACCCCTACATGAGCGGCAGCTTTGCGCCTGTGCAGCAGGAGGTGCTGACGGAGGTGGAAGTGATCGAGGGGGCGCTGCCCGCTGACCTGGCGGGCGCGTTTGTGAGGACCGGTGCGCTGCCGCCGCTGTTGTGGCCTCCTGTGCAGCACTTTTGTGCTGCCGTGGTTGCCTGCCGTGCCACGTCGTTGTGCTGTTGTGGCTGCCCGCGCCACCCACCCCGCCTGTGCAGCCTTTTTGCATGTACACGCTTTTGCTGCTGGGCAGGCCTCACCGGCCTCTCGTGCCTCTGGTAATGCCAGGAGGCTGTGCTGCTGCCTGCCCCAGGCCCTTGCTTGCCTGGCACTTCACTGTCCATTGCCCACGCCTTGCTGATGCGCTGGCACCGTGCAGGCCCCAACCCCAAGCTGCCGGTGATGGGCGGGTAAGACCCCGGCTTGGGTTGAGGATTGAGGGGTGGGGTGGCTGTGGGTGTCCGTGTCATGTCTGTGGCGGGTACGCGTGTTGCTGCACCGACGGGGCATGGTGGAGTGGCCCCCAAGTTGTTCCTTTACCCACCTGCCAGCCTCCCTTCTTCCCCCCCTTCAGGTACCACTGGTTTGATGGGGATGGAATGATCCACGCTGTCAGGATCTCGGGAGGCAAGGCCACGTACTGCAACAAGTTTGTGCAGGTGGGCTCTGCCACTGGTGCATGGGTGGGAAGGGCACAAGCCGGCGGGGCAGGCGGGGCCGCCGGCCCGCGCCGCTGCTGCTGCTGCTGACGCCCCTGCACAAGCCTTTTGGCGCACCTCAGCGCACCCAGCACATCTTTCTGTGCGCCCTCAAAACCCCACACGCTAACAAAGTACGCACTTTTGCCCCCCTCCGCCTGCAGACGGCACGGCTGGCGCAGGAGGAGCAGGCTGGCTGGGCTGTGGGCGTCAAGAGTGAGCCAAACCAGCTGATCTAATGCTGTTGCTTCGAGCTGGCCTGCGGCGCTGCCGCCGCCTTGCCCCTACTTGCAATGCTGCCAGCCTGTTTTCAGAGGGCCGTGCCGTGAACAGTGCCACCTGTATGCGCCGTTGCTGCCGCCCACCAGCGCTGCCGCCTCCCATCGAGCTCACGGCGGTCAAACCACCCGCCAGCTGCCAATTAGCTTCCCATCGATGGGATGCAGTTGGCGACTACCAGGTGCCTCGCCTCCCTGGCCAGAGCGACCCTGTTGCTGCCCAGCTTCCGCCCACCCAGCATCCGCCACTGCCTGCCCTGCCCTGCCTGCAGTTGGCGACTACCGGGGCCTGTCCTCCCTGGCCTACATGGGTCTGCGCAAGCTGGCTGAGATGCTGGGCGTGCTGAGCCCCAAGGACGGGCTGGGCACGGCAAACACCGCAATCGCCTACCATGCGGGCCGGGTGAGGCTAGACCCGTTGACTGGATTGAGGAGACAAGCGGCGGGCAGTTGGCCTCTGGCTGCTTGGAGCTGCCTACTGCCAGCTGCCAGACGTCAGTGGGGGCGGCAGCAGCAGTGCATGCACACTGTGTGCGCCCGTTTCAGCGACGGTGCTCCTGCAGCTGCCACGTCTGGGGCGGGTGCCGTACTGTATCATGCCCATGACGCCTCAAAGCCCTGCCGCAGCCACCCCCCCTGATGCCCCTTGGCATGCCCCTTGCCCACCCTTGCTTCTTTCTTCTGGACTGGCTGGCAGGTGCTGGCGCTGCACGAGGGGGACCTGCCGTATGCGCTGAACATTGCGTGCAACGGGCTGGTGGAGACGCTGGGGCGGGCAAACTTTGAGTGAGCGGGGGGAGGGTGAGGGAGATGCTAGGGTGGAGATGCTATGGTGGAAACGCTGCTTTTTTAGGCAGCCGAACCAGGTAAACCGCAGCCAAACCAGCCAGGTTGGTTTACCTGGTTTGGCTTGCTCGACTGACTTGCATGGCACATCATATGCCGCGGCTGATCCGCTCCGTACCCCGCCCTGCCCCGCTTGGCGAATCGCATTGCAGCGGCAAGATTGGGCATGCCTTCACGGCCCACCCCAAGACAGATCCAGAGACTGGCGAGCTCTTCTACTTTGGCTACGGCGTGGAGACGGCGCCCTACTGTGAGTTGGTGTTGATGTCTTCCTGGGTGAACAGCTGCGAGAACAGCAACCCCATCATGTTGCTGTTGGGGTGCCAAGTAAGCGTGCACGGGCAGCCTGCCGGCAGCATATGGCAGCGTTACCGCCAGCTGCCCCATTCCCCAATTCCCCCAGGGGGGACCGGGACCCAGCTGTCATCCCCCGCCGGGCCAGCCTCATCGCACGCCTGGGACCTACCCTCCCCCTCTCGTCCCCCGATCCCATCCCACCCCCTCTCATGCAGGCTGGTACGGCTGGCTGGACCCGCAGGGGCGTGTGGTGCGCGACATGCCCGTCCCGCTGCCCAAGCCCGTCATGATGCACGACTGCGCTCTGACTGAGAACCACATGCTGCTGCTGGACGTGCCCCTGGAGTTCGACCCCAAGGTGGGTGTAGCTGTGTAGAGCATGGGTGTGTGTTCGTTCCGCGTGTTCGTGTGGTTACACAGCCACATGTCTCGGGGTGCGCCCCCAATACAGAAGGTTGAGGGAGCATGTTGCACATGAAGGTGTGTGTCCTATTCCGGGTTGCTTGCTGGAAGCGTTGTTCGTAGTTGACTGGCCGGATTGGATTGGAACCCCTTTGTGGTCTCTGTGCCAGGAGGCTGCTGCGGCACGCCTGCTCTGCACACACCCCACTCCTCCCTCCACCCCTCCCTCCATACTCAATTACATTACATTGCATACTGTGCGTTGTTCCACCTGTGGTGCAGGTCATGGTGAAGGAGGGCAAGCTGCCCTTTGTGTTTTCCGACCGGCCGGCACGCATCGGCGTGCTGCCGCGCTACGCTGAGTCGGCAGATGACATCAAGTGGTTCACCACCGAGCGCTTCATGAGCTTCCACGTGGCAAATGGTGCGTGGGTGGCCATTTGAAAGGCGGGTCGGTATGCGTGGGCAGCTGGTGGGCAGTAGTGTGGGTTGGGCAGGCTTGCTGGGGTGGGACTGGGGTCGACAGCGCCGCACCGGACGCACTCAAATCGCGCCATCCCAGCGACACGATTGGCAAGAAAATGTACCTGGGCAGCTCTTTCATCGGCAGTCTTAAACGTGGTTGCCTTCTAATCCGCGCCAAAAGTCCCAACAGTCTGCTGAGGCCCCATACACCTGCTGCCCGCCCGCCCGCCCGCCCGCCCCCCTGCCCCGCCTGCAGCCTGGGAGGAGGGCTCCACCATCCGCCTCTTCCTGTGCACCATGTCCAGCTTCAGGTGGGGAGCAACGCGCCTGCCTGCTGTGCAGCGCTGCCTGCTGTGCCTGCTGCCCTGTGACGTCAGAGCTCAGCTGCGCTGTGCACCAGGTGCACAGTTAGCTACCCACGGCCACTTGGCCCCTTTCTTTGACTGGCCCCCTCCCTTTTCATAATGCCACCCATCCCTGTTCTTCCCCTCCGTTCCCCCTGCTTCTTTCCGCAGCCTGGACGAGTTCACAGCCCAGGAGGGCGCCGAGCCTGTGATGACCGAGGTATGAGCAAACCGGCCTGGCCTATCTGCAACCAGCCTGGCCTAACAGCACGAGTTGCCCCGCCCCTGCCTGGTCCAGCGGCAACGCTGCTGCCTGCTTCGCTCACACGCCACCTGCCCACGCCATGCCAGTGGGCCATGACCTGCCCCGATCTGCCCTGCCTGACCTGCTGTGCTGTGCTGTGCTGTGCCTGCTGTGCCGTGCAGGTCACGCTGGATCTGGAGAGCGGCGCCGCCACGGTGCGCCGCCTGGCGACTGGCCTGGATGCTTATGGCGACTTTCCGGTGGTGCACCCCGGGCTTGTGGGTGAGTGTTCAGGAGATTAGATGGAGCCTTTGGCTGCATGCTGATTGCCTCCTCAGCCTGCGCACACCACCACCGCCAAAGGCCCGCCGTGAGTGTCACATTGTCGCCAGGGGGTCGCTCCGTTAAGCGCGCCAAGGAACCGCCCATCCACTTCTTCCCGGCAGACCTCCCTCCCTCCCTCCCCTCTTCACCCCCCCCCCCCTCACGCTCGTCCTTCCTGCCAAATCATTACCACCCCCACCGCCGCCGCAGGCCGCCCCACGCGCTACGCATACGTGGCCAACATGCAGCCCAACGACCGGGGAGTGCCCCAGTTTGTGGGGATCACAAAGTTCGACCTGGCGGTGAGTGCTCGTCCATTCTCAATTGAGCGGGGCTGGGTTGCAGGAGCTGGGGGGGGGGGGGGGGGAGGGGAAATTGAGTAGCTCGGAGATGCGCCCGCCGCTGGGAGCAAGGCCCAGCAGGCCCAGCAGGGTTGTGCCACGCCCTCCCCCTCATCACCTCCCAACCCCGCTGCCCTGCCCCCCACAGGCGGGCCCCGGCGCGGGCGCGGTGGCGGGCCGCGTCCTGCACGGCGGCTCCCGGCTGGGCGGCGAGGCCGTCTTTGTGCCACGGCTGCCCCACAAGGGCGCCGGCACCGGGGGCGCAGCGGAGGACGACGGCTACCTGATGACTTACGTGACTGATGAGGAGAGCTTGAAGAGCGAGCTGGTCATTTACGATGCCGCCTCCATGTCCTCCACGCCTGTGGCCCGGCTCAGCATGCCGCAGCGCGTGCCGCACGGCTTCCACGGCGCGTGGGTGCGGGGCGAGCAGCTGGCGGCGCAGGGCCTCGGCAGCCTGCTGCCCTGAGCCCGTTGCTGCAACTCGACAGCATTGTGATGGATGTGATGTGATGAACGAACCTGCCTTCATTCTCTGTTGTTTCATGCTGTTTTCCGGTTTCATTGGTGCCTCGAGGCACCCCCTTATGCTCTGTCCCACACATTCTGCGACCCCTCCTCCATCTTGCCTGCAACACTGCCGAGATGACCTGCACTTCACCTGTCGTGGCATGATACCCTCACCCCATGGCCTGTCCAGCGCAACCACTGCACACCCCCCTGGTGTAATCCTTGTGACTCTACACCTGAAGGGAGGGCAGGAATGCTGCCGTCCAGTGAGCTGTCCCTCTCCCACAGCCCGAAGCGAAGCAGGCTGGGACTTGGCGTTTGATTGGGTAGCACAACAGTTGAAAGGTCTGGCGGTCCTACCACTTCTCTGTTTCAAGCTGCGTGCCCAATGTTTTTACGATAATAGGGGCGGTACATAACCAGCAACACATGTCACTTATGCCGCGTGGCTCCCCTCTGCCTACGCCTGCTCCTGCTGCTGCTCCTCCTCCTTCTGCCGCTGCTGCGCCGCCTTGCACTCCTCCTTGTGCGAGGGCCACAGCTGCTTCTGGCACGCGCTGCTGCAGTAGTGCAGCCCAGGCTTGCGGCAGCCGCCGCACAGGCGCAGCTTGACACCAGCCGCCTTGGTGGCACCGCAGCATGCGCAGCGCTTGCCGCCCGGCGCGGCATCCTGCCCCTGCTGCTCCTCCTCTCCCTGCTGCCGCTGGTGCTGCTCCTGCTCTGCAGGCTGCTGCCCGTTGCTGGCGCTGCCGCCCTCGCCGCCGGCCCCTGCTGGTGCTGCTGGTGGTGGTGCTGCTGCTGGCGCCTCTGCCGCTGGCATGCTGTCTGCCAGCAAATCGATCAGCTCTTCTTTTCCCACACATGTGCTGCAGTCGATGCCTGCTGCCGCCAGCCGCTGCTTCAGCTCCCGCACAGACAGCGCCGCAATCTGCGCCCGCGTCAGCACCTCCTGCTGCGCCTGCTGCGCCCGCTGATGTGCCGGCGCCTGCCTGCCACTGGCGCCGCCAGTGCCGCCACCGCTGCTGCTGCTGCTGCCGCTGCCCCCAGCGGCAGCATTCCAGCTGTCACGCATGGCTGCAGCATGTGCTGTTCCCATGGCAAGGGCCTGGTGCCTGCAGCGCTGCCACGTCGTGGTAAAAGCAATGCGTGCGGCTGCCGGGAGGCGGAACAGCATGCCTGCCCAGCCAGTCACCTCTGCAACGTCCGACGGGCTGCAGGGGGGGCAGTGGCAAGCCGCAGGTAAGACGGGCATGTAGGCCATTGGTCTGACCTGCCACCCTGAAAGAAAGAAAGAGGGCCGGACAGAATTGAACAGCAGCACACGGCGTGTCTGCAGCCCTGCCGCCTCCCACACCCCTTTGGCCAAGCATTATAAGGCGTCCACAACCCCCTTCCATCCCGTCTCACTCCTCCATGCTGTTCTGTTGGCGTTCAACAAGCTGCATCAGCCCGCCACGGTTCAGTTCATCCAGCAGCGGCGGCGAAACCGCTGCCAGCTGGGCTGTCAGCCGCAGGGTTGCGAGCACCACCCGTGCTGCTACCTGCAGGGCGGGCAGACAGGCGGGGCAAGCAGGCAGGTGGGCAGGATAGTAAGCCGTGGTCATCCTGCCAATCACCCCACAGTGCCACTCCTCCGTGCTTCCACTCCACCCATTCGTGCCCCCACCCCACCCCACCCCACCCCACCACTTCCCGGTGCCACCCTGCCCCTCCTCTCCCACATTTGTCCTGGCAGCTTCCCCCATCCCCTTCTGTCCACCCACCCCACCCACCTCTCGCCCACCCACCTGCCTGCCTGGCTTCATGTGAAGCTTCCACCCACCTGCCCTCTGGCTCCATGCCACAGCCCCCCCTATCTGCTTAAGAGCCCCACCACTCACCTGCCCCCTGGGCTCCATTCGCAGCTTGTCCAGCAGGCGCCGCACCAGGGCCGGCTGCTCAGCCGCCCAGCGGCCCACAGCGGCAGCGGTGGCAGCATCCCCCACCATGAGCAGGCCCCCAAGCATCAACTGGGCTGGCTGCACCACGTGGTGCTCCTGGCTGCCGTTGGGAGGTTGAGGAGGGCAAGTTGGCTTTAGTCGGGGAGCAAGGGCAAGGGCAAGGGCAGCGCAAGTGTGCCAGGGTGCGCACTGAGAGGACGGCGTTGCTTGGAAGCGGAGCGAGCAGCGGGAGAGGAGGGGCGGGAGGCCGCAGCAGTTACAGCGCGGGTGTGTGTGCCTGCCATGCATGGCTGCATACTGACCGTGCACAGCGCACGACCAAAGCCCCAATCCATGTGTCTTGCTAGCGCTCACGTACAGCCCCTGCGCCCATGCAGCACAGCGCTGCCACGCATGCACCCGTCGCACAAGCATGCCCACCGCACGCAGGCATGTCCAGTGCATCTCAACCCCAGGCAGCACAGCACAACACAGCACAGCGCAGCACAGCACAGCGCGCTCACTCGTTGCGCATGAAGGCGACGAGGGAGGGGGCCATGCCCACACAGCGCTGCATGCCTGGCAGGCCCTGTGGGTCTGGCAGCACCTGGAGAGCCCCTTTGAGGAGGCCATGCTGGGCCGCCAAGGCAGCCAGCCCAGCGTCTGCCCAGCGCGCAAAGTCGTCCGTGTGGTGGTCTCGGGCGGTCTTCATGAACAACAGCTGCTGGGGCGGGCAGGGAAGTGTGGGACGCTTGAGCAGCAGGCAAAGCTGATGGAATGCCCCGGGCATATTTTTCATTACCAGCAGCTGCGAGTGGAGCGGGCAGGGTGGTCAGACGGGTCGGCAGGTAGGCAGGCGGGCGGGCAGGCAGGCAGGCAGGCAGCTGGGGCAGGTGGGTGGGTGGGTGCGTGAGCAGGGTGGGCCTGCTGCTCATGTGACACAGCTATGCATCCAAAGCAAGCTGACCCAGGCAGCCTCAGCAGCCAGCAAGCCAGGCATGTCATGCCAGGCAGGCACCCCCATTCCCCAGAGCTCGCCAACAACCCATGGCGTGCCGGCCACCGCACCCCACCCAGCCTGCGCTCGCCTTGCTGAGGGCAGAGGCCAGGCAGAAGCGCAGGGTGCTCAGGTCGGCGTCTGCTTGCGCCTGCCTCAGAATGCGCGCCAGCTCCAGCACCCCGCTGCGCTGCTGCTCCACCGACAGAGCCTCGCAGTTGGTGTGTATCAGCAGGTCCCCCACCTGGAAGCCAACAGGGGGCAGGATGAGGGTGGTGTCAGACAGGGCTCGGTAATGGCAAGCCAAGGGAGAGGAAGGAGGTGGCAGGGCTGGCAGGGCATGTCACCACATGTCATGTCATGTCGATGGCATGTCATGGCATGACGTGACATGACATGTGCATGTCATCAGTGCGTCTCATCAGTGCATGTCATTACATGTCATCAGGCAGAGGTGGGCGGCACATGGTGGTGCGGAGCGTGCACTTGCTGCCAGGGCGCTGCTGTCATGGTGCTGCTGCCAGGCAGGCCTGGCCCGACCAGACGTGCCCAGCCGCTGCGGGCCCCACACTCACAACCCTCACCACATGCTCTGCTTCAACACATATGATGCGCCCCACTTGCGCTCACCCGCCTCCCTCCCTTCCCCCCACCTGCGACAGCTGATCCCGCAAACTGGGCAGCCCACGCCCCTGCGGCGCGTGCACCGCCCGCAGCGCCGGCACCACCAGTTCGTCCCACTGGCGGGGGCCGAGGTAGTAGTCTGCCCTCCCAGCAAAGGTGTACAGGATGGCATCCAGGGCAACCGACAGGTCCTGCAGGCCCCAAAGCACTTGACGGGGCTTTTGTGAGTTCGAATTCACTCCCTTTCGTTCAGTTTCAGAAAGAAATCGAAGGACAGCAAGAACATATTTAGAATCAACCTGTGCCCAACGAAATCCCGCAACAGTCCACAGCAGCACAGCCACACACGCGGCTGCGCCCCGAGTGCGGCGGCCAGGCAGGCCAGGGGGGCATGCATTCCGGAGGACCACCATGCAGTTTCAACTGGCAAGCCGCAGCTTCCAACATGCAGCGGTAGTGCGTGTTTGTGGCCAGTATGGTGCAGCACCCGGCCAACTACTGCCCAGCTCACCCCTACAGTCGTCCAGAACCGGCAGTCGGCGCCGCCAAAGCGAGCAAGCGCCTGGACAGTTGTCACATACTGCCGCGCCGCTTTCTGCACAAGCACCTGCGCGTGTGGAGTCCTGCCACCTGAACGCCTGCAGAGAGGTCATACAGGGATGAGTATGGTGCTGCGGCACACAGCCTCACCATGTCGCCCGTGACGCCGCCTGTGCATGTGCCTCTGCCGCTGGCGGCCGCCGGCGGCAGCGGTTTGGCAGGGCGCCCCGTGCGTCGCTGTGGGAACTTTACCGGTATACACGCTTCTGTCCGGACAGACCTCGCGGCATAGTCTCTCAGCTCCTGCAGCACAGCGTCCTCCATTTTTCGCTACGGGCTAACTGCCAAAGGGCCCAGCTCAACGCTTTCAGTGAGCAAATGCGGTGCAGAGGATACAGAGCGCAAAGCGACTAAACGGGGCATTGCAAAGCACAGTGCGGGTAGTGAGGGGCGGGCAGCGGGCGCACGGCACGCGGCGCAGCGACACAGCATGCCCAAGATCCACAGTGCCTGGCAAACGTGCCAAATGTGATGCGCTGTTCTCTTGGGATCTGTGCACACAAGAAGCTCTGCTATAAGTCACGCATTCAATTGTAAATAGGCGGCAGCATCGTGCGTACACGGCAGGGCGGTGTCATCCTACGTTTCCTCCTCCTCCTTCTGCCGCTGCTGCGCTGCCTTGCACTCCTCCTTGTGCGAGGGCCACAGCTGCTTCTGGCATGCGCTGCTGCAAAAGTACAGCCCAGGCTTGCGGCACCCGCCGCACAGGCGCAGCTTCACGCCCGCCGCCTTGGCGGCGCCGCAGCACGAGCAGCGCTTGCCGGCCGGCATGGCGCCCTCGCCCTGCTGCTCCTCCTCTTCCTGCTGGTGCTGCCGCTGCTCCTCCTCAGCATGCCGATGCCCGTTGCTGGCGCTGCCGCCCTCGCCGCCGGGCCCTGCTGGTGCTGCTGTCGCTGGCATGCTGTCTGCCAGCAAGTCGATCAGCTCTTCTTTTCCCACACATGTGCTGCTGTCGATGCCAGCTGCCGCCAGCCGCTGCTTCAGCTCACGCACAGACAGCGCCGCAATCTGCGCCCGAGTCAGCACCTGCTGCTGCGCCCGCTGTGCCTGCTGTGGTGCCGGCGCCGGCCTGCTACTGCTGGCGCTGCTGCCCCCACCGGCATTCGAACTGCCGGCCGTTGCGCGCATGGCTGCAGCGTCTGCTGTTCCCATGGCGAGGCCCTGGTGCCAAAAGCGCTGCCACATTGTCGCGGCAGCAACGCGAGCGCCTGCCGGGAGGCGATACAGAATGTCTGCCCAGCCAACCACCTCTTCAGCGTCCGATGGGCTGCAGGGGGCAGGAGGGTCAGAGCAGGGCAGTGTGTGAGGGGGGGGGGCAGGGCGTCCGCTGCGCTACTTGTTAGGAAACAAGGGGAGGGGCAGGCGCCCAATAGCGGCCGTTCCATGCGTATATTGCAGTGCTGCCGCCTCCTGTCTCCCTCCTGAGGCATGCAGTAGCTGGTGCCTCTCACACCTGTCTCTCGCCGTGCTCCTCCCATTCTTCAACACCAACCACTGGCAACCCTCCCACACTCTATTCTGTTCCACCCCACTCACTCCTCGAAGCTGTTCTGCAACCGGTCAATAAGCTGCATCAGCCCTCCTTGGTTGAACACATCCAGCAGCGGCGGCGAAGCCGCTGCCAGCTGGGCTACCAGCCGCAGGGTTGCAAGCACCACCTTTGCTGCCATCTGCAGGGGGGCGGGCAGGCAGGGCAGGTGAACATGCAGTCAGGATGGCTGCTGTGTGCCTGGACCCACCAAGGCGCCAGCCGGTGGATTCAAATTAGTGTGCACCGCTGATGTAAACCCAGGTGCACTGCTCTGCTTAAAACCCACAAGCTGTTTGCTCTCACCCCGACCCAGCCCCGCACTCTCCCTCCCTCCCCACTCACCGGCCCCCTGGGCTCCGTCCTCAGCTTCTGCAGCAGCCGCCTCACCAGCGGCTTTTGCTCGGCTGCCCAGCGCCCCGCAGTGGCGGCGGTGGATGTGTCGCCAGTCACCAGCAGCCCGCCCAGCATGCCTTGGGCTGCCTGCACCACGTGATGCTCCTGCCTGCAGAGGGGAGGGAGCAGAGCAAGGTCAAAGAGGGTGCGCAGCACTGGGGGCCCAAGTGCCGTACGGCCTAACACCCAAACAAGTGGCAATCCAAAACAGCCGGCTGGGGTGGTCACCGGGGTGGCACCAGAAGGCGGGCCAGGGATTTCAGCGCCACAGCTAGAGGCTGTGCTTGCTGCGGTTGTGGCATGGCCCCAGCGTGCCCAGCAGCCCTCACAGCGGCCCAGCACACAGCGGCCCAGCCCGCATGCAGCAAGCAAAGCCCCGCTCACTCGTTGCGCATCATGGCCGCAAAGGCGGGGGGCAGGCCTGCAGCGCCATCCATGCCGGGCATTGCAGCTGGGTCAGCCACAGCCTCCAGCGCCGCCTTCAGCAGGCCCTGCCGGGCGGCCTCCGCTGCCAGGCCAGTGTCTGGGCGGGAGAAGTCATCCGTGTTGTGATCCCGCGCCGTCTTCATGAACAACAGCTGCGAGGGCGGGCGGCAGAAGGGGTGTGGCGGGGTGGGCAAGGGGTGGGGCCGGTGGGCAGACGGGCCAGTAGCAGGGGCGCTGTTACACAGAGTCGAGGGCAGTACCCACGAGCACGCGTCTCCTCAGCAGCCAGTCAGGGTTGCCACTGTGCATGCAGCTTTTGCCGGCTAACACAACTATGTGCAGTGGCACAACCCACTTGCCTTGCTGGCCCCGGTGACGATGCAGTAGCGTGTGGTTGCATAATCGTCTGGCGGCGCCTGCCTCAGAATGCGCGCCAGCTCAGCGAGCCCACTGCGCTGCTGCTCCACGCTGAGCCCCTCGCAGTGCGCGTGGATCACAAGGTCGCCCACCTGGCGGTGACGTGGCATGACAGGAGGGCAGCAAGCACACTTGTTTGTTCCTGGTGAGGAGGGCGGGGGCAGTGCAAGAGTGGCTGGGTGGAGATGAGAGCCATGGTGGTGGTGGGCCCAGCGCGGTGTCAAACCAAACAGGCAATTGAGGATGTATCCGCCAGCCTGACAGCTGCCTCCCGTCGCCCAGATCCTGCAACCGGATCATGCATCGCTGCCTGAGTCTGTTCTTCCCTTTGCAGTCGCTCTGCCCACGCGCGTGCCCACTAAAGGCCACCCGCCCGCCCTTCACACACCTGCGACAGCTGCGCCTGCAGAGGGGGCAGGCCACGCCCTGGCGACGCGTGCACCGCCTTCAGCGCCGGCACCACCAGTTCGTCCCACTGGCGCGGGCCGAGGTAATAATCAGCGCCTCCCTGGAAGCCATACAGGATCGCATCCAGGGCATCCGAGAGGTCCTGCAAGGCAACAAAGGGGTCATCACACCAGCGCACATCAGCAGCTGTCAACAACAGCCACCCACATAGTGTGTGCAAACAAGGACAGTGCCGGGCAGGCGGGGCGGTGACGTGCAGACATGGAGGAGCAGGAGCACGCGAGCGTGCCAAGGGGGTGCAACGTGCGGCTGGGCCACTGCTACCGCATGGCAGATGACCGCCTGCCAAAACAGCTGCTGTGGGCACAGCTGCCGTGCAAGCGGCCGCCTGGCAAGCCCCCGCTGCGGTGGCGGGAGGATGTTGCCAGGCGCGATGTGGCCAGCATGCGGATGGAGAACTGCTGGCAGCGCGTGGCTCAGGACCGCCCCGCATGGCACAGGGCCACCAAGGGCGAAAATATCAACTCCCGCAGCCTGCAAAGCTAGCCCTGGTAGCGCCCGCACACACCCTTTTTCTTTCTTCAATTCACCCCCTCTGTGCCTCTCTTTTTAGATAGAACACCCTGAATTTTGCTTTTCCATAATGCTGGGATGACGCATCTGCGGCACACTTTTGTGTTGCTGCGGCGCTGTAAATGAATGAATGAATGAATGAATGAATGAATGAATGCAACGTGCGGTTGCCAGCTGTCCCTCTGCAGGCACCCCATTTTGCGCCCTGTGGAGTGCGCAAGCAAGACCAATTGGGTTGCAACAAACCACCACCACCCTCCCTCACCCGCTGCTCGCTCAACCCTATAACAAACCACCCCCCCACCCCACCCCACCCTGCCCCCTGCCTCACCCCCATGAGGTCCCAGAAGCGGCGGTCAGTGCCGCCAAAGCGGGTCAGGGCCCTTGCAGTGGCCACATACGTGCGCGCAGCCTTCTGCGCAAGCGCCTGTGCCTGCGCCGTCCTGCCCCCTACACGTCTGCATGCGGGATGAACATCACAACGAGGCTTCAAGTTAGTGTTGAATGAATGTGAGGGCACGCCACTTGATACGGCATGCCTCCCGCCGACGGTCGCCGGCACGCCAGCAGCGGCGGCAGGTCTTGGGCGCGCATTTCGCCGCGCCAGGGAACAGGGCCGGAGCTGCCGCTGTGCTGCACTACCTCGCAGCATAGGCTAGGAGCTCCTGCAGAACCGCATCCTCCATCTTCAAGAGTTTTCGTGGGGCGGAGGACGCGAGGGTCCCGCGTTGGCCAGCTCAATGATAATATCCGCTAGCCTGCGCTGGCCGCAGTGCAAGTTAGGGCATGCAAGCAGGGCGGTACAAGTGGCACCGGCAGGACAATCACGGTCGGCGGCACAGGCACCGGTGCTCCCAACTCATTCCTGCGTCTTCATATAAAGATCTTGCAACAAAGATTGCTGTATTGCATGTGCTGCTGAAGGTAGGCGTAGCAACAGTGTACATGGGGGAAGAAACTGGAGGGGTAGGCAACTGCACGAGCGCTTGGCGGATAGCCCAGTGGTTGTTGCTGCTTGGGGCACAAGCAGAAGAGAAGGGTTGTCACAGGAGGCAACAGGTGTATTGAAGAAAGGATGTGTTGGAAATGCATGACCGGGTGGCACATGCGTGCAGGAGGGAGGGTGAGGATGGCACGAAGCAAAATGCTACCACAAGAGAGGGCAACGCAGGCAACGCTCACAAGCAGGAAGGAGGGCAGCAATGCCAGGAGACCACTGCCGGTGAGCGGGAACAGGATGATTACGGGCAAGTTAGGTAAGGTGCAGGCGAGATCAAATGGATGCACGCCTGCACGTCACAATGACGGCGGTGTCCCTACTGTAAGGGGCTGCCACCCGGGAGGCCTCAGGGCCAGCTGGCATCGTGGACGACTGTGGGCAGCCACAGCGTGGCAGCCAGGGCGCTGGTGTTGAGGTGGCGCACGTCGGGCGTCGGCTCGGCATGCACCTCAAACCAGCCGCCCGCCTCGGACGCCGTACTCTGGAGGAAAGCAAACTCTGGCTGGAGTGGCGGGCGGGGCAGGTGGCCGCTGCTGCTGCCGCCGTGGGACAGGCTGTAGCAGCAGCAGAGCGTGACTGCTACGCCGGGGCAGCCGTGCCAGTCCTGCGGCAGCACCGAGGCCTGGACAAGGTCACCGCGTGCTGCGCACGCTATGACGCCGTCGATGAGCTGGCTCAGCATGCGCTTCAGCTTGCCTGGCCCCACAGCCACCTCGGCCGCTGGCAGCGCCACCTGCTGCGGCTGCGGGCGGGCGCCGCAGCTGCCGCTGCTGCCCCCTGCTGCCACCGTGCTGCCGCTGCTGCTGCTGCTGCCGGCACTGTTGCTGCTGCCCCCGCTGCTGCTCCCGCTGCTGCTGCTGGAGTGGTCTGCCATTGAGAAGCCAACACCGCTGACTGCTGCCAGGTTGCTGGCGGAAGCCAGCAGCGGCATGAGCACGTTCAGCAGGTCTGCTGATGCCCGGCTGCCATACACGCTGCTGCCGCTGCCGCTGCTGCTGCCCTCGGGGGCAGCAGAGATGTTGTTCCTCGTGCTGCCAAACGAGCGCCGCGAAGGCATTGCCATCACCGCTCCTGGTCCCGGTGCTGCACCCACAAAGCCCTGTGGGAGGGACTCATCAATGCTCATGTCTATTGTGGGCGAGCCGCCTCCCCACTGGTAGTCGCTCCCAATCGTGCTGCTCGGCAGCGCCGGCCGCGACTGCTCGGGCAGCTGCCACCCGCCCGCGCCCCCTCCGGGCAGCCACTGCTGCTGCTGCTGCTGCTGCCCCGGCCACGTAAAGCTGCTGCTGGGCTGCAGCGGGGGCGGCATCACCATTGCCCCGGGGTGCAGCGCCGCCTGCAGCTGGGACACAACCTCCTGCAGCCGGCTGCCCTGCTCCAGGATGCCTGCAGGCAGGCAGCGGCAGGCAGGCGCAGCAGAGCAGGCTCAGCAGGAGCAAGAGCTGAGCAGGAACTTGCGTGAACCACCGACAATCTCACAGTGGCATCCGGCACCCCTACACACTTGCCTCTTGCCTCTCAACCTGCCCAGCCTTCATCCATGCATGCAACCTCACCCACCCACGCCACCAAGTGAGTCTAGGCAAACAGGCAAACACTCCATCGACCCTTCACCCATCAACCCACCCTGGGCAAAGTCCCGGTCCGGCTCCCCCGGCTGCAGGCGCGGCAGCAGCATGGTGCCCAGCGTGCGCATCACGCTCAGCGGCTTCTTGGCCTGCAGTACATTCCACGTGTACAAAAGAGGGCAGACAGAGCGGGCTGTTGGGTGGTGCACCTTGGCGGACAGGGGAACACGTGGGGAGGCATGGGTGGCACAGCATGCGCTAGAGAACAGTGCAGTGCACATTACGCAAAGGGCAGGAAGACACACCAGCCCTGCCCAGCCCGGCGCTCACCGCCTGCACCAGCGCCGAGGCCTGCCGCTGGCGGTACGCCGCCCCCGCGCGCTCCAGAGCCGCCCTCAGGTCCATGGCACAGGCCAGCGCCAGCACAGACGCCGTCTGCTTGAGCAGCTGCAGCTCGGCTGAGCGGAACAGCAGGCAGGCGGGCGGCTGCGGCATGCGCGGCGGGACCCCGGCGCTGCTGCCGCCAATCGCCTCGCCCCCTGCTGCTGCTGTCGCCCCTGCAGCTGCCGCGCGGTCCGCCTCTGCTGCTGCCTCTGCTGCTGCCGCTGCTGCCTCTTCCTCTTCCATGCAGCGCTCCACAACCAGGAGGCCGACCAGGAAATCGTTGTGGCCCATTGGCAGCACCAGCCCACCGCTGTCTGGCAGCACAATCACAGGCTGCTCCAGGATGCGGCGCTCCTGGTCCGCCAGGCTGGCACCGCCCGCGCCGTCCTGCCCCAGGAACAAAAAGCGCTGCGCCTGCTGCGCCGTGCTGCGCTGCGCCACGGTCGACGCCGTGCAGCACCCACCCGCGCCCTCAGCGGACGCGACCAGCTGCAGCTGCAGCTGCCCCGTCTGCAGGCTGGCGGGTGCGCGGCAGTAGATGCTTGACTTCAAGCACGCGCTGTCCAGCAGGAGCTGCTGCCGCAGGCCCTCCTCGTCAAAGCTCTCGCTCATGCTGCCGCTGATACTGCTGGTCATGACCGCCTGCAGGCTCAGCTGCAGCGCCGTGGTCAGCAGCTGCAGCTGCAGCCGGCACAGCTCCTGCAGCTCGTGGGAGGCCTGCAAGAAGTGCGGGGGGTGGGCAGAGAACGGAGCGCAAGGGCAGGGGCGGGAGCGAGCGAGGTCAGGGAGCAGGCGGGACGAGGCAGCAGCAGCTTTGATTCGCAGCACTCAAAACGCTCCTGGTCTGCTACCCGCTGGGACCGCACCAGGGAGACATCAGAGTATGTCACACCGGCTGCAAGCATGACTGGGTCGCACCTGCACCAAATCCTCGTCTAGAAGCGACAGTGGCCGCCCCTGCGAGCTGGTGCCGCCGGCAGCAGCGGCAGCAGCGGCAGCGTCAGACGCCAGCCACTCCGCGCCGTTGTCTGCACAAAGCATAAGCAACCGGCAAATGTCAGCTGGTGAACCGCAGGGCGGACGATAAAGCGCCAAGGTGGGGGCTATGTAAGGGGCAGCGCTCCGATAGTGCGCACCTGACAGGGCCGCTCGACATGGGGCTAGCAGTGCTCCGCGTTCTGCACTAGGAGCCAGGCGACAGTGAAGACCGCGCCAGCAGCACCGCTGAGGTCGGGGCGCCGGACCCACCAAAGCCAGACTGGTTGCGCGCGCCATCAGGTGCGCGGGTGCATTGTTTCGAAAGGTGGCGGCACGCTCAGCAGTGCTCGAAAGTTAACGATCAGGCGGGCGTGTCAAGATCTCAGCCTGCCGCTGGCGGCGCCACGCGTGCGGAGCGGAAGTCTTGCGCATGACCAGCACACACATGGAGCCTGTGATCAAGACAGGAACAAGGCCATTGTGTCAGCCAGGGCTGATCATCCAACCAGTAGTTGCACATCAACATGGAGCTTCAGCGACCAGCACGCAAACGGTGGGCTCTACCCACACGGGGGCGGGAGCACGACGGGGTGCTGAACAGTAGAGCAACTACAGTATGGCACACGTGCTGCTGGGTTACTAGTACATGTGCACCATGCACCCAAGGCAAGCACATGGGTCGAGGTGCAACAAAGGGCAGACCGGCATTGCAGCAGAGTCGTTGAGGATATGCTGATGGAATGGTGGTGGCTTACGAGGGTTCATTACGCTCTTGACATTTCGCAGGGGTGTGGGTGGATACCAGTGCCACCAAGGCAGAGCATCTGTGCACAATTGCCGCTTGACCGACAGGGCCGAACAGCTGCAGGACAACCGCAGCACCCTGCGCTTGTTTGCAAAACAGAGAAGGGCGTCTCAGAATGCAAGCTATAATATTATGTGTGCATTCATCCTTGAAACCTCTCTCCCTGATTGACAGTCTCACATGTACTGCACAGGGCGGCTCCACTGGTGCGCCAGAACACAGGAGCCAAGTACAGGCGGTGGCGACAGGCGGGAGTGGCGGCGCCAGGCTGGATGGCCGCCTGGCCGCTCCCCGTGCCGCCATCGGGCATAGAACTTTACTCAGTACTTTTCCTCGTCTCGGCATTGTCTGCAACGCCTCAGGAGGCTGCAACAAAGCGAGAGCAGCTTGCCGATCGACAAGCCGGCTGTTTTCGGCGTCAGTTTCTCTTCTTTTTACCAATGCGGTGAGTGCAGTGCCCACTTTGCATCGCAGCTGTCGCAGACAGTCGGGCGAATGCCAAACAATTTTGCTGCTTGGTGATGCTCTCTCGTGGCACCTGCCGGCCAGCTGCGGCATGCCCATCGGTCGACGTGCTCGCCCGGAGCCACCATGCGATTGCCGCCGGCCGCTGCCGCGCACTGGCTGCCGCCGCCGTTGCCGCCGCTGCTGTTGGCGGTGACGCTCCTGCCACTACTGCCTCCCCACTGCTGTGCTCGCAGAGCAGGAGTGTAGGCAGCCAACATGGTGTTTGATGCGGCGGCCCTGTGGTGGCCGCCATTCCACAAGCTGTACAACCAGCTGGAGACGCTCAAGCTTGAGCCGGGGGCGGTACCGGCGGAGGCGCTCCAAGCGACGCTGGCGGGTGCGTTAAGCTCGTGGGCGTGTACCAGCTGCATGCATTACTGCTGCACGCCTGCCTCCCTCTAGCATGAGGTTGTCCCCTGTGCAGCCGCGTGCTACAGCACAGCGCACTGCGTGACAGGCTCCCTCCCGTAGCATCCCACCCCGCCTGCCCGCCCGACTTCAAGCTGCTGCAGAGTACGAGCCATGGCTGGTGCGTGGCGCCGCCGGCTTCCGCCCGCCCAGCGAGGCCAGCCGCAAAGCTCTGGAGTCTGAGGCCTCTCTCAGCATTGGCGCCAAGAAGCTGCCAGTGGAGGCGGGCCTGCGGGCGGCAGCTGCCGACATCAGCCGCACGCTTCAGCTGGATGAGGTGCAAGCCTACATCCTGCTGCGCCGTTGGGTTGCCAAAGCTGGGACCTCGGCTCTTGCGGGTGCTGGGAGCATGAGCGGAGGTTTTGGTGCAGCACCCACCAGCGGCGGTGCCAGCCTGTCGCCAGCTCAGCGCCACGAGGTCGTCCAGCTGTACTTCTCGGAGCGGCTGTACCTGATGAAGGCGATTGAGGACCTGCTGTGGGAGGGAGAACGTGAGCGGTTTGCATGCACCATTACAGCCTGCCATGCCTGCTGTGCCTGTTGCACCCCTCCTCACCGCGCCGGGGCTGTCGACCCACTGTTGTGGGAACGGTTTGCTGCAATAGTGTTGCACCCCTCGCTCTCCCGTCTGCCTGTCTACCTGCCTGCTCATGCCCCTGCTTGCCTGCCCTCCAGCTTGCCTGCCTGCATGCTCGCGTACCTGCACACCGCCTCCTTGCACCTGCTTCCTGCCGCAGGCGCGGGGGGCGGCCCGCTGTTGGATGTGATCGAGGGCACGCTTTCCAAGCTGCTGGAGCAGCACCTGGAGGACACCACTTTCCAGGCGCTCCAAGCCAACCTGGAGCCGCCAGCTGGCGCCAGCTCAGCGCCAGCTGCCGTGCCGGCGGCGCCCTCCACCATCACTATCGGAGCGTTCTCTGGCGGCCCCGGTGGCGGCGGTGCTGGTGCGGCAGGCGGCGGGCACGCAGGCAGCGCAGCAGCTGCAGCAGCTGCCATTGGCGAGGCTCGCGCCACGGCAGCGGCGGCAGAGCGCTGCTCGCTCCTCAACATCCTGATCCTCATCTACTACCACCCCCGCAAGCAGTGCACCCCCGACCGCTTCCTCTCCCTCGCCAAGCTCTTCCACGCCACCCTCTTCACACGCTCCCTGCCCCGCACGCCCAGCGGCGCGCTGGCGCTGGCAGCCGACGGCGAGCCCTCGCCAGCTCAGATGTCGGTCAAGCTGGTGAGAGGGAGGTCTGGGGACCAGGGGTGGGACGGGGCGCGGGGCAGGGCGTATTTCCTCATGCACTGCCGATTTGCTTCCTGTGCCTGCCAAGTTGCTGCCCTGCTCTGCCCACCCTTGCCCTGCCCTGCCCGTCCTACTTGCCAGCCACCCAACTCTGATTCCGTGGCCCCTTCGCCACCTTCAATCCCGCCTGCCCCCAGGCCACGCTGCTGCTGCTGAAGATGCTGGATGTGGACAGATTGCTCACACACACACACACTCTCAAAACACTGGCATTCACTCATCTTCGCTCTTCTCCCCCTACCTCTTGCCCTGCCCCCAGGCCACCCTGCTGCTGCTGGAGATGCTGGACGTGGATAAGGTGCTGGCCTCCCTGGCCAGCGGCCAGCAGGCCCTGGATGAGGCCTCCTACGTTTTTGCTGCCCCAGAGGTCAAGCAGCGGGTCAACGCTGAGCTGGCCAGCTGGTGGCCCACGGCCAGCGCAGCCCACTCACCCGTGCTGCTTGCCTGGGCCGCGGTGCTGTGCCTTGTCGGCAGGGGCGCAGGTGCGGGGGTCATGGGAGCGGGCGGGGGCCTGAGGAGTAGGGTCTGAGGGTCGTGAAACGGATGGTCATTGCAATGGGCTTGCCTGTGTTCCAGCCCAGGCGGCTCAATCTTGCAGTGCTTCTATGATGTGCTTGAACCTACGCTGCACGGCCAGGCACCACCCTGCTTCATGGCATCCCTCACCTGCACTGCCCTTCCGCAGACGGCGGGCAGCAGCAGGCCTGCCCAGAGTTTGAGGCTCACGCGACCAAGGCGCACGAGACAGACGCGCTGGGCACGCTGTGCGTGCTGACCATCCACGCTGGGCTGCAGCCCAACGCGGCTGAGATGTTCAACAACATTGTGCTCAGGTGGGCATATGGGTGTTCTCATGGGTTTCCTTTGACAATAGTTGGCGTTGTTGGATGTGTGGGTAGAACCTCGCACAGCGGACGCGCTGCCAAACAAGGGTTTTTACCGGCCCGTCTCTTTCCATGCTCTGAGCTCGCACTCTGCCTGCCTCGCGCTGTCTTCTTCTGCTTCTCACTTCGAGCCTCACAGCGCTACGTCTGCCGCCTTTTGCGCCTGCCTGCAACCTTCCGCCTGCTCACATTGTTTCTCTCCCCCACCTAACTTCCCTTACGCATCCCTGCAGCACCATGTCTGCCGCCGTGTGCCTTCAGCTTCCCGCCCCTTGCTCCTTGCCCCCTCTCGCATTGCGGCCCGCTTGTAACTCCACCTGTTCCCCCCACCACACCTCCCCGCAGCACCATGTCTGCCGCCTTCTGCGCCTTCAACTTCTCCCCGTCTGCGCTGCCGCTGGCCCAGCTGGAGGCGGTGGTGCGGGTGATGGCCAACCTGTTCAGGTGGGGCGGATGCAACTCGTGCACTTATTTGTAAGGCGGGTGGGGGTAATGGACTGGTGCAGGAGATGGCACATGGGTGGTGCGGGTCACGGCGAGCCTGAGGTGGGGGACAGGGGGTGGATGATCGGCACTGCTGTGGGGATTGTGTGATGAGGGATTGCCTGTGGGGTATGGGAGAGTTCTTGGGCCATTGGTTTGTGGCACTGGAGGCAATGCTGGGCCAACCTGTGTGCCGGGGTGCTGGTGAGACATCAGCGGGGCAAGCCTACATGTTGCCTTGGCACCCTACCCTCTTCTGTCCCTGTTGTGCCCTTTTTGAAAGCCATGCTGACGTGCCTGCCTGTCTGCCTCCTGAACCTTGGTGCAGGGACCAGCCCGCGCTGTGTGAGGGCTTCTGGACGGGGGACCGCGTCACAGGTGCGCACATGCATGCAGGCTGCCACACAAGCACTTTGCGCAGCAGCACTCTGCATGCCGCACCGCTGCACACAGCTGGTTATTATTCCGACAAACAGAAGGCTCCTTCTCAGCGAGAAGGCTCCCCTTAGTGCGTCCCTTGCCAAACCGCTGCCCTCCCAACCTGTCTGCGCTTCTGAACCTTCCCTGCCCCGCCCCCTTGCAGACGAGCCGCTGCGCCACTTTTTGGACGACCTGCGCGGCCTCTACCCCGCGCTGCCCACCCCGCTCTACACCATGCTCGCCGCGCTCAGCAGCACTGCCGACTCAGGTGCGGGCGCAGTGTGTGCTGCCGAGGGCTGCCTGCTGCCGCCACCGCCGCTGTTGCTACTAGATATGCGTGCTTGCCCTGTATTTCCTCTGCTCTGCCCCTGCTGTAAGCAGATGCGCGGCCTTGGACCGCATTGCCTGTAATCTCAGCCAGGTGTGACCAGCACAAGTGCCCTGGGGGGCGCACCTGGCCAACCTTGCCTGCCTGCAGCTCCAACGTCTCTCCTCTGTCCTCTGCCCACGTTGCACACTTCTGCCCAGCAGCCGCCTCTGCCAACGCCTACCTGGCGCAGCTGTCCAGCCTGGCCTGCCTGCAAGTGCTGCCTGACCCCTCCATCGAGCAGGTGGGGCTGTACTGGAGAGGGGTGGTTATAGTTGATGAAGCAGAAGGCAGCTGTTTGTGACAGCAAGGGGCAGGCGTTGGTCGCTTGCAAACGGTGCTGTAAGGGCTGCTCCCTGTGTGGATGGGCCGGGGTTCCAGAGTGGCTGGAAAGGTGGCGTGGCGGCTCGGCTCCCCAGCAAGAGGAGCGCCGGGCAGCAACCGCCAGTACCCACTGCCACAGCGCTGCTCTGCATTCGCCCCTTTTTTTGTGCGTCCACCGCATGCCTGTTCTTCTAATCTTGTTCTCACTGGTGCAGGACTGCAATGAAGAGGGGGACGTATATTCGCAGCACCCAGTGCCGCTGCCTGGCGCACGGGCGCTCACTCTGCCTCAGGTGATTGCGCAGTGCCCAAGGCGCCAGCTTCTGCCTGCTTTTACCTGTCGACGTTCTGCCCTCCCGCCTCTCCTGTAGTTGCTGTTGCCACCCCATCCCACTCAAGCAAGAGCAGAGCAGCGCCATGAGCGGCGCCGCTCCCACTCCGCTTGCACTCCCTCGCCTGTGGTGGCGACAACCGCGTGCTGTGCTCTGCCATGCTGTGCCTGCTGTGCTGTGCAGGGCGTGCTGGGTGAGGTGGCGCCCCTGCCCGAGGGCCTGGCCAGCACGGACCGCCTGTGGACGGTGCCCGTGGGGGAGGATGTTGACAACGTGCAGCTCGTGCGCTGGCGGCTGACGCTGCCTGACGGAGTTGGCCAGTGGATCCTCCTCTGCCGCCTCTCAGGTGAGACACAGTGCAGGCCTGATGGGTGGGGGCTAAAAGGTGACTCTGATGGAGGCAGGGACGTTCTGCGAGAGGCGGGTAAGGGCGGCGGATTGGTGCATTTGCTGGAGGCTGGCTGGCAAGGCTGACGTGTATTTGGGGCACCCAAATGCCAATGAGTGGCAGTGGAGTGCCACCACGTGGCGCTCAAATGCCATTGAGTCGCACTTGATGCCGCCGTGTGGCACTCTTGTGCCATTTCGTGTCACTAGTGCCACCAAGTACACTCGAGTGCCACTGAGGGGCAGTCAAGTGCCACTGAGGGGCACTCTTGTGCCGTTTCTTGGCTCATTACAGTAGTGCCACCAAGTGGCATTCCGGTGCCATTGAGTGGCAGTTCAGTGTCACCACGTGCCAATTGCTAGATCAACCCCCGTTTGCTTTGCTCAGCCGGCCGTACCAGGCCATAGCCTGCTAAATATTCCCACTCCCTGCCTTGCCCCTGCTCCCCTCTGGCTTCCCCCCCTGCAGAGGCGCTGGCACTGGTGCAACTAACCCCACCCGGCGTTGCAGCCCCCGGCACTGCAGCGGCGGGGCACGTGGCGGCAGCCGTCGAGGAGCTGGCAGCTGCCCTGCAGCTTCTGGCCGCCTTCTGCACCCGGGACCCTCACACCGCCCTGGAGCTCCTGCACGTGGAGCTGCCCATCGGCGCTGCTGAGGGCGGGCAGCGCGGGCCGGACTTGCTGACCATGGCGTGCCAGGCTGTCGCGGTGCTGTCCCAGCTGCCCGAGCCGCCCGCGGCCACCATCGGTGAGTTGTGCGCTGGTGCGGCAGCAATGCGCGCAGCCAGCCTTGCCTTGCCCGGTGTCACCGTGGCTCGCTCTGTGCGCTCTTCGCCGCCTGCCAGCGCCTGGACCAACCGCCTCATTGCCTGCAACCTGCACACTCCTTACTTTCATTCTACCGACTCCCTACGACCTGCGACACCAACACGTTTACACATATTCACACTGTTCTCCCAACCCCCTACCCCCCAACCCCCAACCACCCAACTTCCCAACCTCATGCTCATCACCCACCCGCAGGCGATTGCTTCTCCATCTGCACCGCCCTGGCTGAGGGCATCCCTGGGCGGGTGGTCCACGAACTCCTCTCCCTGTGCGCCATTCAGCCCGCTCTGGCCGCCAGCGCCGCCCCGCCCGCGCCCGGCCAGGCACCCGACATCCCGCTGCTGGCCCGCATGCTGAGCGCCGAGTCCGCGGCTGGGCGCTACCCCGCCACGCAAGACTTCCTTCGCCTGCTCACCACACTCGTGTCGGGTGCGTTGCGCAGCCTAATGGCAGCTGCGCTGCCGCCGTGCGATGTGCAATTCTGTGTGCCTCCTCAAGATCCATGTGTTGCACCTGCTTGCTGCATCGGAGCTTACAATCCAGGCTTTGTGCCTGCCTAACCCATTCAACCAGCAGCCACCCCTTTCGCCCGCCTGTTGTGTGTGTTTGTGTGTGTTGCAGCCGCCTCCCCGGCGCCGGCGCTGCAAGTGCTGGTGGTGTGGGCGCTGTACCGCGTGCTGTCCGAGCACCGCCACTGGCGGTACGCGCTGCGTGCCGAGCGTTGGCGCCTGGCGGGCCTAGGGCTGCGCCTGGTGCGTCTCGCGCTACTCTCGGCACCCAGCCCTGCCCCTGCCGCGCCGGCAGGGCAGGCGGCGGCTGCGGCAGCAGCGGCAGCGGTGGCGGCACCTGTGGGTGAGGGTGGCTCCCTCATTGCGGCAGCCGTGGCGGCAGTGCTGCGCTATGATGTCGGCATGTCGGCTTGCCTGCTCACCGCGCTGCCCCACCACGCTGAGCAACTAGAGGTGCGGCTAGCTGCTTGCCTGCTTCCCCTTCTGCCTGCACTTTGCCGTGTGTGCCTCCTCCTGGTGTAGTGTGGTTGCCAAGCGTGCTCGCAGGGACCGGCAGGGATGGGGCGGGTGGTTGTTCCACCATCCATTGGCCGCTGGGCTGCCAAAGCGGCACCAAAGCTCCCACGCTCAACGTCCGTTCCCCTTGTTGTCGGCGTTGCTTACTCCCAACTGCCTCCTCGTCTCCCCTGTGTAGCGAACCTTCCTGGAGTCACGTTTCCTGGAAGGGGAGGTAGTCGCCATCGAGGACTGCTGCATCGAGTGGCACCGCCTGCTGCCCGTGCTGCTGCCGGCGGCGCGCCCCGAGGCGCGCCTCGCACCCTCCGCCTTCTTCCGCCCCTGCCCTGCCGCCGGCGGCGCGGGCGGCACGGCTGGCGAGGCAGCGTGCGCCAGTGCGGCAGCGGTACTGCTGTCGTACATCAGCTACCCCTACTTTGGATCCAACGAGCGCGCTCTGGTCATGCGCAGCATGCACTGCCTGGCGGCCGCCGCGGCCATCGCCGCGCCGGGCGCGGTCTTTGCAGTGCTGCTCCCGCAAGAGAGCCCCGAGGCAGGCGTGGCATCTGCAGCACGCAACGCCATTGTGGCAGCCTTCTCCCCGCAGGCTGCCACCGCCACGCCGCAGCTGCTGTCTGCCGCCTGTGACGCGCTGGTGACAGCGGTTCAGTGCCACCCCTCTCTGCTGGATGCGCTGCTCTTCCCCTGCGGCTTGGAGCAGGCGCTGCTCGACAAGGTGGGGTGGGGGTGGGGAGGAGGTGGGGTGGCGGTTGCAAGCGGGCCGAGGCACAGTGGTGTGGGGGGCGAGCAGGCCAAGGCACAGTGGTGTGGGGGGCAAGCCGGCCGAGGCACAGTGGTGTGGGGTGCAAGCGGGGCGAGGCACAGGGATGGGAGCGTTGCTGTAGCATATGGGTGTGGCATGGAGGGGGCACCGCTACACACGGTGGGGAGGGGAAGTGGGATGGATGCTGGAGCTTGATCTTAAAGAGTGAATGCCGGCTGTAACGGGCTTGGGCTGGTGCACTGGGTGTTTAACCGCCTTCTTGCTGCAGATTGCGGCTGACCATCAACCCATCCCATGCCCTGCCGCAATGGTCCCTGCTGCCTGCTGCCTGCAGGAGAACAAGAGCTCCAACGCTCTGCCCGCGCCCGGCGGCGACGCGAAGGCCGCAGCCGGCGGCAAGCCGGGCAAGGCGGCAGTGCCCCGCAGCTGTTTGGATGCCCTGTGGGACCTGCTCCAGCGCAGGGAGCAGCTGCAGAAGGAGCAGCCCGCTGTGCTGGCCAAGCTGCTGCAGGTATGTGTGTAAACGTGTGTGTGAGATGTTTGTGTGTGTGTGTGTACATGTTGTGGACGAGGATGTGTAAAAGTGGGAGTAGGCGGCTGTGCGCTGCACCCTGCACTGCCATCGCATGCCTGCTTGCCTGCCTTACCTCCTGCCCGGGATGCTCGCTTCACACCCTGCTCCTCGCCGCCTGCTCCTGCCCAGCCCCTCTGAGCTCACCTCTCTCACTGCGCATTCCTTCTCTCGCCTCCTGCCCTCCCCCAGATGCTATCCGCTTTCTGGCAGTCCAGCGGCGCCGCCTTCCGCGCGGTAGCGGTGCTGCAGCGCCAGCCAGAGCTCTGGGGTCACCTGACGGGCCTGATTGAGTCGGCAGCCAAGGCGGGCCCGCTCAGCCTGCCTGCGCTGCGCAGCGGCGAGGCAGAGGAGGCGTCAGCGGCCACTGCTTGGGCGCAGGAGGAGCCGGCGGCTGCCCTGGTGGCGGCAGAAGCGTATGCACTGCAGATCCTGGCAGCAGAGTGCTACATTTGGGCAGCAGCGGGTGCCAGCTCAGCCTCAGGTGCCAGCTCAGCGCCCGGCATGCCTGCTGACGTGGCGGCGCTGCTGCGCCGCCTGCCAGCAGGGCTGGTGCCGCAGCTCCTCGAGCGCTACTCCCTGCCGCTGCCCACCGCTGGGCTCCTGGCTGCGGCGCAGCAGGCGGCAGCAGCTGCCGGGCTGCAGCTGCTGGGTGCTGCGCTCTCTGACGAGGCGTTGTGGCGCAGCATGGCCGAGGGTGCCAGCCTGGCGACCCAGCTGGCGGCAGCGGCGCAGCCGCTGCTGAAGCAGTTTGGCAGCCAGTCGGAGGCGGCCCGCGTGCTGGCAGACCATGCTCCCCAGATCGCCGCCCGCAACTTCCGCACCCAGCACTCGGCGGTGGCGGTGTCCCAGGTGGGTACAAGGGATGGGAGGAAGGTGAGAACTTGGAGGCCAGCGGGAGGCAAGTGGCACATGCAAGTGGGTCGGTGACCCGGGGATTGCAACCTGGCACTCAGGCTTGCACGCTTGCACGGAGGTTGGGCAAGCTCTAGATCAGGCTATAGGGCAAGGGCTTGGGCAGGCTGTAGCGCAGGCTGCTGGGCAACCATCCGGCCTTCTCTCCGTCACACGCTTGCCGCGCTCCTGCCCCTTCCGCTGACATCCCTCCTGGCCCCCCGGCCCCTACACGCCGATGTCCTACCCCTCTGCCTCCTGCAGCTAGTGATGCAGCAGGCAGAGGTGCCGGAGCGCGTGTCAGCGGACCGAGAGTTTGGCGCCTCGTTTGTGTACGATGCCCAGCTGTTTGGGCGGCGCCTGGGGGGCGTGCTGGTGCAGCAGCTGGACCAGCTGCAGGGGCTATCAGGTGGGTGGGGTGCCGAGGGGGGGCTGAGGCAGCATGGGGGGCGTGAATTGGCCGAGGCAAGGCATAAGGGAACTGTAGTATGTGTGCGAGTGCTGCACAAAATGCAGCGGTTCCCTGTTGGGTGCTGAGGGCAGGCCAGGGCAGCAGAGCATGTGCCGGACTGCGTTTGCACACTTACGGTTGAGCCCAGAGGAAGGCCAGGCACATGAGTGCCGGCTGTAGTATGCAGCTGCGCTGCTCCCAGTGGACTCCTTTGTCATATAGCCTCCACGCCCTGTGATGTAGTCGTTTTCCTCCTCCCTGCTGCCATCGATGGAATGCAGGCTGGCTGGGGGCGGTGAGCGTGGCTGCCTCCCTGGAGGACGCCAGGCTGGCGGCCGCCACAGCGCTCAAAGCGCTGCTCACTGCAGCACACAAGCACCGCTTGGGCTCAGGCAGCAGTGCCAGCGCCAGCGCTGCTGGTGCCGGCGCCGGTGGTGGCAGCGCCACAGATGGCGGCAGCACGACGGCAGAGGCGGTGCAGGGCGCGCTGAGCACGCTGGCGGACGCGCTGGGTGACGTGGCAGCGTACGCCAGCAAGGAGAGCGCCAGCCGGGTGGAGGCGGCGGCTGCCGAGGCGGCGGCAGTGGACACGCTAGGGGTGCACCTCTCCAACGCAGCGGAGGCTGCTTACGTGCTGCTGCTTCTGGCCCAGCAGTGGCGCACGAGCGCGGCGGCGGCAGCCGACGAGGCGGCCGCCACGGCGCTGTGCTCGGGCCTGCTTCGAGCCGCCGGGTGAGATTTGCTGCTGCGGCGGCAAGAGCCTGGAGGCAGGGTTGCCTGCTGGGCTCTGTGTTAATTTGCCGTCCAGGGCCTGCAGCATGCTGTGCTGGCAGGACTGGCGGTGCTGCTCACCCGTGCACATGACGAGGCCTTGAGGCAGCAGGTAGGGTGTTGGACCCAGGCAGACCCACGTGGCCCAGGTTCCAACCGCTGCATCCCGGCTTTCCCACGTCTGCTTCCCACAACTGCCCCTCTCCTTGATGTGTGTGCAGGGACTGGGTGGAGGCGCTTGAAGGCACCGCCATTGCCGGCCTCAGCGGCAGCCCTGATGCCCAGCCCGCCGCCGACAGCATCACCCATAGCCTTTTGGCCGCTGCCCTGGTGCTGCTGCCCATGGCCCCAGCGGTGAACGAGGCTGTGCACGTGCTCACCTCGCCGCAACAGAGGCTCCAAGAAACGGCGACGCAGCTGCTGCCGCTGCTGCTGGCGGCCTGCCACCGGCAGCCGCCGCAGCTTGTGCTGGTGGTGTCACTGGCAACCGCTCTCATCGACCGCCTGGTCCCGCCGGCCGCCTGGCTGCCACTGCTGCGCGCACACCTGCACTTTGGCAACCTGCTGCACAGCATGCTGCTCAGCCTGCACAGCGCGGCGCAGCAGGCGGCGCAGCAGCGCGCCGCAGCAGCCGCGGCGGCAGCCACGGCATCCAAAGCAGTCATGCCAAGCCTGCTGCCGCCGGCGCTGCCGCCGGTGCCCACAGCCATGCTTGCCGCGCCCGGCGGGCCGACAGGCGCGGCACCGCCTCCTGCTGGGACTGCTGGTGACTGGGATGTACAGCAGCCAGCCAGCCTGAGCCCGCTGGCGGCTGCGAGTGTTGAGGAGGCGGCTCTGCTGCTGGCGCTGCAAGTGGCGCAGTCGAGGAGCGGGGCGGAACTGCTGTTGGAGCAGGGGGCGGTGGCGCATGCGCTGGCGCTGGGGTGAGTGGGCTGGGGCTTGAGACGGGGCGTGGGGGAAGCTGGGTGCTTGCGGCAGTGGAGAGGGGACCTGCTGGGGCAGGGAAGAAGGCAGCCTGGCTGTGCACGAAAGTGCTTGCCATGCACGCCAGCAGCTTGCTTGTGGCAGGTTCCTTCAGCCACACGGTTGGTCACCCCTCCCTGCCCCGCGCTTCTCACGCTGTGCAGCAAGTGGCTGCTCATTCCAGAGGGCGGCAACCTGATGGGGGAGACTCCCCTGGGAGGCGGCCCCGGCAGCGCCAGCGCCAGCTCAGCGCCGCCCGGCGCGCCAGCTGGCGCCAGCTGCGTGGTCGACTACAGCAATGCATACCGCCAGGACGGCTCGCCTAACCCCGCCCACCGCCTGTGGTGCTGCGTGCTGTCACTCATGGCGGTGCTGCTGGCGGCGCTGCCCGGCCACTCGGCAGGTGAGCTGGCGGTTCGGCGGCATGAGTGATGCTGGCCCGGGACTGGGGCCCGTGTTGGGATCACCAATCCGCTTGTGCCTGCCGGTCTTCCTAACCCGATCTGCCTCACCTGTCAGCCCGCCTGGCAGCGATGCAACTCCAATGCCCTAACCCTGGGTTGCTCCCTGCCCCACTTTGTGCTGCCCCTATTGCCGCCCTGCCCAACCTCGTGTTGCCCTCCCCGCTCTGCCTCACCTTGTGCAACCCTTGCCCCGGCCCTGCCCCCTCTCACCCTGCCCCCCACCTCCCTCCTCCCTGCCTCTGCCTCTGCCTGCAGTGGAGGAGGCTGCCCTGCAGCTGGCCGTGGATGCCGAGCCCCGGCTGCTGCTGGCGGCAGAGCCCCCCGCCGCCAGCCCTCAGCAGCCGCTGTCTCTGGCCATGGCCCAGGAAACCAAGTACTCCCTCTTCTTCCTCTGTGGGCTGGCTCGGCTGTCTGGGCAGGTGTGAGGGGCGGCGGGCGGGTGGGGTAGGGACCAGGAGGGGAGAGATGCTGGGGGCTGCAGGGGGGAGGGTGCTAGAGGGCGGTGGGCGTTGGTGGTGGGCGGCGAGACTGGAGGCGCGCGGCGGTTGTCTGGGCAGGGGCAGCACGGCAGCAGCTGGGGCACAGGGGGGTTGTAGGGCCGTGCACTGTGCGGATGGCAGGTTGCACGCCTGGAGGTGCCTGTGTGTGTTTCTTAAGGATGCTGGGTGGGCGGGTGGGCGGCACAGTGTGCAGTGCCAACCTCACCCCGCCGTTTCCCCACCAGGTGCCCCGCCTCTGCCGCCCCCCCCCCAACCCACCTGTCTTCTCCCCCATCCCGCAGTGGCGCATCATGCTACCGCACTCGCTGCCAGCCTTCCGGCGAGCCACCGCCTCCTTCCTCGACTTTGCCGCTGCCCCGGGCGGCGGCCCCCTCAGCTGCTCTCCCGTCAGCTCTGCCGAGCGAGCCGCCGCACGCATCGACACCGCCGCCGCCGATGGCAGCACCGAGGGCGGCCGGCGCCCTGGCAGCAGCGCTGGGATGGAGCTGGCAAAGGGCTGGTTTGGAGCGGTGGCTGCGAGCGCCGCTGCGCCCGCTGGGCGCCAGGCTGGCGCGGCGCGCGCAGCGGGCGGGTACGCGTGGCAGCTGGCTGAGCGGCTGTACAGCAGCGCGCAGTACGCCCTGTCCTTCCAGCTGGCCCTGGCCCCAGAGGTGGCGGAAGAGGAGCTGCCAGACTTGGGGCCCGAGTGGGTGCGGCCAGCAACGCTGCTGGCGCTGCAGGTGAGATGAGAAGGCATGAGTAGCTGGGTGCAAGGAGGACGGGCTCGTGTGCAACAAAGAAGGGTAGGGAGGAGTGCAGTGGTCACGCGGTTTGCGCGGGCTTGGTGGGCGACAGCAGCAGCGGCCGAAGGCAGCGAGGTTGCTGCATGGTAGTGGCACGGGGGTGCGTGACCAGCAAAGCGGTGGTGCCACCTGGGCCAAGAGCTCTGGACGTGGCCCACTTGCTGCCCACCCATTTCAAGTGCCCCGCCACCGCCTTTGTCCAACCTTCTCTGCATTCTCCTGGGGGGGGGGCAGGACCCGCTGGGTGTGGTCAGTCTGCTGCTCGTTTTCCTGCACGCATCCTGTCACTCGCCTCACCGATCCTCCCCTGTGTCACTTGCAGGAGGATGCGCTGGATGTGTCCGACTCGCTGCCCGCGGATGCCCGAGCCCTGCCTGCTGTGCGCCGCCTGGCGCGCACCCTGCAAGCCCTGCTGGGCCTGACCAGCCAGATGCAGGACGGCATGGGTGTGCAGCGCACGCATGCCCACAAGCAGGCAGTGGCGCGGATGATGGGGCGGCTGGAGGCAACGGCGTCCAGCCGGGGAGGCTGAGCAGCATGCTCAGCAAATGTGTTGACCGCAGGCAGCGGAGCGGCGCGGCGGGCCCCACCCTGCCAGCCTGCCCTGTGACCTTGGCTTGTTTCTCGTACGAATGTTACAATTTCGAAACACATCACAAGCCACAAGCCCACACAGAGTGAGGCAGCAAGCAACCTTGTGGCATGGTTGAGAGTGCACTGGAGCTGCTGGCACCCACCTCGGCTTTCTCCCTGCATGGGGCCGGAGGCCCGTCTCGGAAACCCCGCTTGGCTTTTGTAACCTCCTTGTTTACCCCTCCGTCGCCTCTTTACGGACGTAAAGCTCTCGGGTAAGCCCCTTTAGCTTCCTGCCGCCAGCGCACCCCTCACCGGGTCTCGGCCTCCCTGTATCCCGCCTCGTTTCTGGAACTCTGCCTGAACTTGCTGTTCGAGGTTTAAAACAAGGCGGAAACCGCCGAGTTTAGGGGCGGCCTGGGGAGGCTGCCAGGTTTTGGGCCAGCGGGTGGGCGGGCCACCGCCCGCCGCAGCCGACGCAGCCGCCAGCACTGCACCAGGCTTGTAGAGCAACCTCTTAGAGCAACCTCTTAGAGCAACCTCTTAGAGCAACCTCTGCACACGTGTGTTTGTTCATGCATCCCCACTGGCTCTTGAATTGGTCCAACTGACTCGGTTTCTGGTAGCGGTCCCCAACCGCGCCCCCACAGGTGCACCCTCCCCCAGCCCTTGCACCGCATCCCCTCGACCCCAACCCGACCACCGCCCCGCAACCATGTGAGTGTGTCAGCGCAGCACCAAGGTTAGGGTCTAGGGTGCAGCCCACCACGGAGGCAGGGCGAACCGCGCTGCCAGCCTCCCCTGCTTATGCCTTGCACCAAGGTTGCTCACCCCTCTTTTCCTCGGCCTTCTCTCTGCAGGGTCCAGGGGGGGTGCATGACGACCATGCACACCACTCTGTTGTATTTATGTTTCAAGCACAGCACATGTTGCCGCGTGCAGGGTCCAGGTGCAGCCCACCACGGAGGCCGGAGAGCCGCGCTGCCAGGCCACCACCGCCGCCAAGGCGGGCAAGGCGGGCACCGAGAAGCAGTGCACCAGGAAAGCCAGCGAGGGGTCCCAGTACTGCTGGCAGCACGGCGGCGGCAGCAAGAGCAAGTGAAGCGCCGCCAAGCAACCGGGGCGGGCGCGCCCGGCCCTCCGTGAGAGGTGGGTGCACCTGTGGGTGGTTGTGCCGAAGGGGTGGGGGTCGGGCATCCTGGGGCGCCTTGGGTCTGGGCGCTCTTGTGTGGCCCCCGTTCCCGCCGCCCTGTCATGCTGAGCGCACCCAAGTTTAACTCTGCTTAAAATATCACCCCCCTGCTGAGCCGGTTCCTGACTCCGCCACCCCCGTCCCACACGCTCCCTCCTGCAGGGGCCGAGCCATTGCTCGCATTAACCAGGGGGATCTCCAGGGGGCCCACGCCACGTCACCACTCACGCGCCGCACCTGCACAGCCCCGGGCCCTCTGGGCCGATCGACACCCCACACCCACACCCCGCATGCGCACCATCCGACTCGACTTGACTTGACGGCGCGTGCTTGCAACAGCAGTGCGGGAGTTTTGAGTTGAGCACAGATGTGACACAGCCTGCGCTGCCTTTTGCTGAGCTTGCCACAGATTACAGGGGGCTGAGAAGTTTGGTTTGGATATAGGTGGTTGTCACATGTTAGAGCAATTGAGAGTCACACAGAGGGAGGGGAGGCGCTCAGAAACAGTGTAGGGGGGCACGGCGGAAGCAGGGAAGAGCAGGAGAGGCAGCAGGGCGGCAGGGCGCGTGAGCAGGGAAAATCGGCGCCTGCCGCTCGTCTGGGCAGCGGGGACGTTGTCAGCAGCAGGAAGCAGAAAATAACGGGAGGCAAGGGGGCATACAAGGGGAGGTGGCAGGACGAGGGTCTCTGCCCAGCCTTAGGCTGTGCAAAGCGAGCAGCCGCTGTTCACTTGTCGCCTCGCTTCAGGGTCGAGATTGTGCCTGCTGGGTCTGCCGCCGGGTCGGGCGCGCTGCCGCCAAAGAGGCCTCCGCCCTTGGGCTGCAGGGGGGGGGGAGAAGAGGGGGTGCAGGGTTTAGAAACATTGGGAATGGAAGCCTCAGCGTGCCATGCCTCATTCAATCAAGCCTAAGCAAGCAGGCCTCAGCGGGCCCCAGCACACAGGCGCATCACAGCACGTCCCAACTGGCACCACGCAACCCACCCACAAACATGCACACCGGCGCGCCCCCACCTGCAGGTCCACCTCCCAATCCTCCAGCATGGCGGGGGGCTCCCACAGCTTGCCGCGCCGCGACTTGCTGTAGGGCGCGGTGGGCGGCATGATGTCAAACTCGTCGGACGGGTTGGCGGGGGTCACAAAGCCGGTCACCCTGCATGGGCAGACAGGCAAGAAAAGCAAGGAAGGTGTGAAAGGGCCGTGGCATGCGGTTGGAATCGCGGGGGTACTGGAAACAATCGCCAGGCAAGAGCGGGGTTAAACTGGAAAGGCATGCACAAACAGGGCACAATGCTCCCATTCTGCCACCCAGCTGTGTCAACCAGTAACAACCATTCAACTGTGCGATGGGCTCACCTGCCGCCCCGCACGCCCTTGATGCTACGCTGCCACTCCTCCACTGGAACACCGCCAATTTTGTCAACAGTGATGGTCCTCAGGTCGGAGATGTTGCCCACAGGGACGGTGTTCACCTGCAAGAGGGGTGCGGTGCGCACACGCAAGTGGGTGAGGCAGGGAAGGGAGAACGGGCCTCCCACTGCAATAGAGGTTGGTAAGCAGGTCGAAGGCACTGCCCAGCGCGACGAAAACGGACAAGAGACTGCTGACGGAAGCCCTCCCACCCCCTCCCCCACATCGCGCGCCCATCTGACCACTATACCCAACTGACTGCTACTATACGCCACAAGCTCACCTCTCCAAGGCTGTCCACATACTTGTTGTACACATTGCCCTGCACATCCACCTGCAGCGGCAGGCGAGGGGCACACAGGTGGCAGGCGGCAGGGGGGTCACATGCTGCACACATCCACACTGCACAGACAGCCAAAGCACACACGGGGCAGGCCGAGGATGCCAGCACCGCCGCGCGCCCCACACGATCACAGAGGCATGCACGGAACGTCACGCCGTGCTGACGTCAGGACGCACTGCCCCCGTGCGCTTCCCCTGCTGCTCGCCAGCCCCGGCCGGCCTCAAGTAGTGGCACAGGTGACAGGCGGCGGCCTCACAATGTACATGCCCGTGCGCGGGTCCTCGGTGTCGTAGTACAGGTTGCCCGCCCGGTCAAACATGAACACGCGGCCCGCTGAGTCCTGCACCAGGGGAGGGCGGGCAGGGCCCGAGGGTTGGGCGGGGGAGAGAGGATCAGGCCATTGGCAAGCACCCAGCTGAGCCCAGCAGAGCCTGGCAGTTCAGCTGCCCATGCTGCCCATGCTGCCCACCTGCGTCGCCGCCACCAGGTTCCCCCCCTTGGTCTTCAGGATGGCCACATTCTTGTCCTTGTCCACCGCTGACAGAGGGAAGCTGCCTCGGAGCGCGACCCACCTGCGGGGCGGGCAGGCGGCAGGGCAGGGCCAGGCGTGCGGTTGAAAGGTAGGCAAAACCAAGAAGGTTGGTGAAGTCCCAACAGAATGGGGGCTTCAGGCTGGAGGGCTGCCAGGCTGCCAGGCGAGACTCTTCCTAGGGCAAACCATCACCTTCACTCCGTCACTGGGCGGTGGTGGTGGTGGTGCTGCTGCTACTGTCGCCGGCGCCGCTGCTGCTGCTGCAAAAAATGAGCGCTGTGCAGCACAGGTAGCACATCCCAGCGCATCCTCACGCAGCCCACACAGCCGCATCCATGCACTCGGGGCTGCAGGCATGTGCCCACGGGCAGGGCACGCACCAGAGCGCGGTGCCGCCTGCCATGATGCCAAACAGCGTGCGCCGCGACATGCTGAGCTCATTCTCCTGCAGGGCAGGGTGCACCACAGAAAGGCAGGCAGGCAGCCGATAACTGACCCGGGCGTTGATCGATAGGGCAATGCACGACCAGCAATAAGCGACAAGCAATGGTGGAGCAAGGTACATTCCGTGCAGCGAGAGACCGAGGGCAGACGGGCACTTCCGAGGGCAGGTGCAGTTCTCTGCTCTACACACAAAGCTGTTGCCACCTGCTCCCGCACAGTCGCCATCCCCCCCGAGCACTCACGACAATGAGTTCAGCCGGCGGCGGTGGCGGGGGAGGGGGCGGCGGGGGCGGCGCCCGTGCTGGCGGCGCCGCCGGCACGTTGCGCCCCAGCTCTTGCTCGCGGTCTGTCTGCCAGCTGCGCCTGCACGGGCACGGGGTGATCGCTTGTGATGTCGGCCCACGTTGTAGGCGAGCCTGAAGCCCTGCAGGCCCCGCAAAATACTCTTGTCGTCGAGAGCCTGCCACCCCTGCCAACCTGGTGTGCAGCGGCGCGCGTCCCGGCAGCGGTGTGGACACTGGCACCCAGCCTCCCCGCATTGCTGCCGGCGTAGCGGCCGCAGGCGCCGCAAGCCATATGGTTGCGACGTGCATGTCGTGCTGCTGGGCGCTCCGGCAAAGTTGCTGAGCACAGTGAGCGAGTGAGGCTGCGATGGCGGCATCTTGTGAGCCTCCCCCGACACTTTGGCGCCCTCAGCTGCCACATCACCCTCAAGGGTGGCATTGCACTGCAATTGCCTGCCCTTCACCCTAAAATCACAGGCATCTCTGCTCTGCACCAACCAGGGTTGCTGTCGCTCTGCCCTGTGTGGCTGCACCCTTTGCCGCTGCCGAAACTTCCTGCTTCTGCTCTTCTGTGGCTTCCAACATGCTGGACGCTGCCAGTATGACAAAACCGTGCCAGCTGACCACCGAGCGGCACTGTGGCCGGCTGAGGTAAACCCTGCCGCCGCCACCGCCGCCGCCGCACTGCCGCCAGCAGCTCAGCGCCCCTTGCAGTCGGTCCGCCCCTCCGGCTGCATTACACTTCTGCTCATGCCTCCCCTGCAGGCCCGCTGCCAGCAGCCGGCTACGTGTGCAGCGCGTGCGCAGCGCAGCCGCCCCCACGCCCACGCCCACGCCGGCACCCGTCAGCAGCAACGGCAATGGCAACGGCGCCGGCAGCAACGGCGCCGGCAGCAAGCTGGTGCCCATCCGGCAGGGCAACAGCAAGCCCGCCCGGCTAGCTTTCCTGGACGAGGAGGGACAGATCATCAACCCCATGCCCGCGGACTACGGCTTCCGCTCGGGCTCGGGCCGCCTGTACCAGCAGGTGAGGAGCTGGGCGGCGAGAGGCGGGGACGGGGGTGCGGGGAGACACCCTCCTGGCAGCGCCCTGCCCGGAGTGGCCGGGGGTGGTGGTAGGAGTGGGGTGGGGGACAGTTTGAGGGGGAAGCGAGGGAGACGTGTGTTGTGGCAAGCAGGTATCGGGACTTGCTATGCCTGTGGGCCCGCCCTGCTGCCCCTTGAGAGCATGCCTTTTCAGCCCACCCACTTGCAATCACAAGCTGCTCATCCCGCCCTCTTGTCCCTGTCCCGCCCTGTTCTGTTCACACACCTCTGCCCCTCCAGGACTACGGCACCATCCCTAAGAACGTGTTTGAGCTGAGCATCGACAACTTTAAGCGCGAGCTGCGCGCGCTGCGCCGCGCTGTGCGGTACAACGAGCTGGGCGCGGTGGAGGGGGAGGCGGGGGAGGCCATGGCGGGGCCGCTCTACCAGCTGGCCTTCACAGCGGCGCGCGGCGTCTCGGGGTGGGTGGGTGGGCAGAGCGGGTGCTTCGGCGTGGGTGGGCAGTCGGGCGGGTGCTGCGGCGTGGGTGGGCAGCTGGGCAGGGGGGTGGGTGGGCCAGAATGAAGGCAGGCAGGGACGGCATGCTTGGATGGGTGGGCACCTGGCTGGTGGGCGCACGAGGTGCAGGACGGTATGGCTGGAGTAGCGGGAATGCACCTTGCTCAGTTAAGGCATTGACCGTCTTGTTGTGTTCTGCTCAACCCCCCTGCAGCGCCCTCGCCAAGCTGGATGTGTGGCTGGAGGAGCGCAACGTGCTGAACGAGCTCACCCAGGCGCCGCGCACGCAGATGGAGGGGGAGCTCAACGCGGAGCAGCAGCGGGTGAGGGGCGGGGTGGGGCAGTGGTGCGGGGCAATGGTGTAGGGGGGACGTGATGGGGCTGGGGGCGGCAGCGACGCATGCGCGTCATGTGGGATGCGTGGGCGGGCCTGCCGGAAACAGAGGGAAACAGCCCACCTGTCTTTCAGCCTCAAACGCGCCCTCCCCTCGCCCCCGGCCCGCCTGCCCGCCCGCCCGCCCCTGGCTGTCAGGTCCTGGCCCAAGTGCGGGCCCTGACGCTGGACGACGACAAGGTGGCGGCGCGCGAGCGCGCCCGCATCGCGGCCTCCAGCGGCCCCGCCCCGCCGCTGGCCATCCGGGGCGCCTACGTGTCGCTGTGCTGGGTGCTGGACAAGCTGTACGCCGGGCGCCCCATCCAGCGGTTTTGGATCCTGGAAACCGTGGCGCGCATGCCATACTTTGTCTATATCTCCATGGTGGGGGCGGCGGAGAGCCCTGCTGTGCCATGCTGTGCTGCGCTGTGTTGTGTATGGTGTGTGCTGTGCTGTGCTGTCGGCATGTCCTGTGCTGTGCTGCACGGTGCTGCGCTGCGCCGTGCCGTGCTGATGCAGCTCTGCTGCCCCGAGGGCGCAACCTCGCCGCCCCTTCAGCCAACCAACTGCCTGCCCAGCACGCCGGCTCGCTCACCGCTCACCTGGCACCCCACCCTCCCCCTCATCCTCCCCCACCCCCGCAGCTGCACCTGTACGAGAGCCTAGGCTGGTGGCGCGCCGGCGCCGAGCTGCGCAAGGTGCGGGGGGCAGGGCGGATTCGATGGTGCCGCAGAAGGGTTGATAGCACAGGAGGGCGGGCTGCCAGCAGAAGGCAATGCGGCCCACACCCCCACCTCCTCTTTGCCCCTCAAATGCACCTTTGGGGGGAAGTGGAACGAGCCGCACCACCCTGCCGATCACTCTTGTCTAGTATCAGCCTGCCTAGTATCAGCCATTCCACAACACTGTCAGCTGGTTCACAATCAGCTGACTTGCGGCCGCTCTCAAGCTGCCGCAGGTGCACTTTGCGGAGGAGTGGAACGAGCTGCACCACCTTCAGATCATGGAGGCGCTGGGCGGCGACCTCAAGTGGGTGGACCGCTTTGTGGCGGAGCACGCGGCGGTGGTCTACTACTGGGTGAGTGGGGGGGTGGCCAAAGCATGACTGAGCGTCAGCTGACGTGGCGTGGTCAGGCATGCGGGTGCTGATCACCTGCTGCCCCCGCCCTGGTGGCATCCACCTCCCCCCGGCCCCCGCTCCTGCCCATTCCTCCCGCCCATCATTCACCTGCGCCTTTCTCATTTTACCCACCCCCTCCCATCCATCTGCACCCCTTGCATTCACCCACAGCAGACGGCGGGGCTCATGAGAATGACATCCTGCATCATCCCTCCCACCTTCCGCTTGCCCCCTGCTCCCTTGCCGCCCTCCCACCGCAGGTGCTGGTCGGCATCTACCTCCTCTCCCCCTCAGCCTCCTACCAGTTCATGGAAATGGTGGAGGTGAGGCGGGGTGGGTGGGGAGGCAAGGCAGCCCAGGGTTGGGGGTGCGAGGGGTAGGGGGGCAAGGCAGCCCGGCGTGTGGCAGTGCACGGGGCGGAGCAGGTGGGCGAAGCAAGGGCACCGGCGCACTGGGATGCGCCTCCCCACTTGACCCCATCCCCACGCCATACCCTCCTTCCCCCGCAGGGCCACGCGGCCGACACATATGCCGAGTTTGCTGAGCAGAACCGGGCGGCCCTGGAGGCCATCCCGCCGCCGCTGGTGGCGCTCAACTACTACAAGAGCGGCGACCTGTGAGTGGCGCGCCGAGGGTGTCTTTGATGCCTTGCTTTGATGTTGGAAGCAAACCCGCTCACACCCCACCCGCAAGCAGGGCTGTGCAACGAGTGTTAGCCCACATGCGTGCATGCCCGTAACGGCCGCCGACTCGTAAAAGTCGACCTGTGTCCCCCTATTCACCCACCCACCCACCCTGTGCCCCTGCAGCTACCTGTTTGACCAGTTCCAGACCAGCTGGAAGGCGAGCGGGGAGCTGCGGCGGCCGCCTTGCAAGTGAGTGACCACTGCGTGCGGGCGCTCAGCGGGGGGCCGCCTGCCATGCCGCTGTGTGCCACTGCGCCGCGCAGCAACCTGTGTGGCCACTTGTGTCAGCAACCGTGATCATGTGCTGGAGCACGGCGGCCCTCGTGGCTTCCTCCATTGCCCGGTGCCCCTGAAGTGCTCAACCTGTACGGCGGCGTGTTTGTGAATGTCTGGATGATAAGCCGCCGCACTCTTGCACATCGTGTTTCTTTTCCCCCGGACCCTGCCCACTGCGCCGCCTGGCCCCTGCTGTCCTGTCGTGTGTGCTGCAGCAACCTGTACGACGTGTTTGTGAACATACGGGATGATGAGCTGGAGCACGTCAAGACCATGGTGGCCTGCCAGGACGGATCCATCGCACTCGACCTCGAGGTGGGTGGGTGACTTTCTTTTCTCAGGAGTGTGTGTTGGCTGGTTGTGAGGGGTGGGGGGATGGGTGGCAGGACGGATCCATCGCACTCGACCTGGAGGTGGGTGCTGTGGCCCCGCTCCTGCCCCTGGGTGTGTTTTGTGTTGTGGGTGGGGCTGGTTGCTGGGACGGCCCTCCACTTGCAGGTGGGTGCTCCCGCCTGTGGCGGCACCAGGGGTGAAGCGCTTGCCTGCTTGCCGGCCTGGGCCGTGCCTGCCCCCCTCCTTTGCAACAAAGCTTTGCACCGGCTGGTTCATGCCCCCCTGCAGAACAACGAGGCCCTGGCTGAGTTTGCATCGGAGCGCAACATCGCCTGCCTGGCGCCCTGGGAGGAGGAGGGGGAGGGGGAGGCGACTCGGGAGAAGGGCGGTCTGTGCGGCCAGGCCAAGCAGGCGCAGCTTCCTGGTCAGAAGGAATAGGAGCGCGCCTGCTGAGCTGGCGGCGCCCGCGCGCCAGCTGGCGGGCCAACTGCTGACCAGCACGCAGCTGTGCCGGGTGCTTAGCAGCCAACCAATCAACCAACCCGATGTCCGAACTAATGCCTTGGGTCAATTACCCCCCCAACGTCTATATACACACATACCTTTGCATACCCCTTTTGCGCGGCAGCGTGTGCGCTCCGCTGCCGCTTGCCACCCCCGCTCAACCAACAATGCTATGCCCCTGTGATGCGTGCCGAAATGAACTCTCTGTGTTGCTCTATCACCACATGAACTGTGTTTTTACCTTCAATCTCTGCGTACAATGTAGCCCGTCTGTAGCAAATAGCCTCAAGGCACCCCAGGCTCTGCCTCCAGGCCAAGGGGGTAATGTGCTGGAACAGCGGCCGTGGATACAGTTGTGCGGCAGCCTGCCGGCGGCTCAACTGGCACAAACTGCGAGGTAGGGAGCGCCCGTACGCGTTTGACTGGTTGGAACTGGATCATCAGAGGTCCCAAAGGCTCTACAACGGACGGGGAGCTCCCGTATGGCTGGTAGCCTCTGTGGGAATTGCACAGCATGGCACAGCACGCTTCGTAACCGAACACGGCCGCCATCGTGATCTCACTCTTCCGATCTTTCGTGGCGCAGCTTGGGCTCACTACCGGCAGCCCTCTCTTCCGGCAGGCGCAGCCAGGTACAACCGCCAACAGCAGATTGCGGCGCTCGGGGTGCCGGCCCAGCCCGCTCTGCGCGTAGCAACCCGCATTAGCCACCGATCAGCGCTGCGGGATTTGCTTCGCCGGGCCCCCGACGCCGTGGCGGCGCCCGCGGCAAACCGCACAGCATCTGGCATCCCCTGATCCCTTACCCGCCGCTCCCTGCAGGCGCTGCGTCACGCGCCAGCATGAGACACCGCGGAGCTGGAGGACGGCCGATGGCCGCGGCGGCGCTGCTGATGGCGCTGGCAGCGGCGGCGGCATGCGGTGCGGCAGCCAAGGAGCTCGCCGCCACCGAAGCGGGCCTGACCCCTTACGCAGGCTACATTCCTGTGGAGACCGAAGAGCAGGCCGAGTTTGCTCGCATGATGCGCGACGGTTTCCTGTCGGTGGCCAAGGAAATCAACACCGGGGTGGTGGATCCAATTGTCTTCTCCGCCGCCGTGCCCAACGTCACCGGCGTCAACGCCAGCCACATCCAGGCGCAGGTGGGCTCTCGCTGTCTGAGCAGTGCACGGCACTGGAGTTTACCAAAAAACGGGGATTTGTGCGAACTGCACTACCCACATGAAGTTCCTGTACCGATGGGAATCAGCAGCCCGCCTCGCCTCAGCCAACTGTCGTTGCACCTGCCCCTGGTGCCCGCCCGTCTTAACCCTCTTCGCCCGCCCGCCTGGCGCCCTACGCCCGCAGGTCTTTGCCACTGCCCTGGCCACCTGGAAGATGGGCGTGTGGGATGCGCCCTCCAACCGCGGCCTGCGCGCCTCCAAGTTCCTCTTCTACGACCGCTGGCACTACTACCAGATCCCAACAAAGCCCGTGGGAACTGTGAGTGGGCCGTGGGAAGCGTCAGGGAGTTGAGCATTCAATCACATCACCAGCTTCCTTGCTTGTTTTCCAGCCCAGGGCCACCCCTGGGCGCCGCGAGCAGGCTCTGCTGGTGCCAGGGGTTCGAGAGCAGTGCAGCAGCAGCTCAGCATTGGCCGCTGCGGTAAGCCTCGCTCCTCCTGCATGATGCCCACCCCACCCCGCCCCGCCCCGCCCTGCCTCCCACTCTCACTCTGCAGCTGGTCATGTTCCACGGCTGCTACCACGACGCCTCCGGCAACTGGCCCTGGCACCCCAAGCTGTGCCCAGAGTGCCTGGGCCTGCCCGAGGAAGTGGCCCACGTCAAGCTGGCACTGAAGCACGGCTTTGCTGTGCTGGCAGTCGAGTCGCGCAACCGCTCCCAGCACGGCCGCTGCTTCTCCTCCTCCTCAGACCCCGCCACCTCCGACATGTGGCAGGCGCCTTACGTCATCCAGGTGGGTGGCCTGATGGGGTGCTCAGTGCAGCAATGAGGTGGTGTGGGTGTGCGGAAATGCACTGTCCCCCCCCCGGCACCGCCTTCCCCAGGCCACCCAACCCTGCTGTGTCTCCGATCCTCCGCCAGCACAGCTTGGCGATGTTTAACACGGATGTAATACACGGAGGGGAAGGGGGCTGCAGAGCCTGCTCATCCCACACCCCCCCGACCCTTCCCACCCTCCGTGCTGCTCTCACCGTGTACATGCAACTCCATGCCCTCAACCCCTGCCCGCCCGCCTGCAGGACAGCAGCGCTTGCAGAACCGTCCCAACCGCTCAACTTTCAAAACCTTTGCATCGTTCATGTCAGCTCCACATCATGCCCGTCCCCCTGCCCGCCTGCCTGCCTGCCCGCCTGCAGAACTTCCTGTACGAGAAGGGCCTGCAGAATCTGCCTGTCTACACCCTGGGCATCTCAGCGGGCGCCGGGTTCGCCACCAAGCTGCCCAAGGCCTTTTACGAGACCAACTTTGGGGGGGTGATCAAGCTGGGGGGCATCATCTCGGGTGGGTTCAGTGGGTTGGGTTGGGGTGGCGGGAGAGGCCAGAATTGGGTCGGAAGGTGCGCAAGGTTGCTTTCTCAGGGCCTCCGACCTGACCAGGCCTGGGAGGCTGGAGGAGAGCAAGCTGGCACCTGATTACCTCTCAAGTGGACGCCCAGTTCTGCCTCCTGCCATGCTCTGACTGTGTCGATGGGGTGTATTTCCCGGGTGCCTGGCCGTGGCCCCACACCCCCGATTGCATCATGCTGCTGCTTTTCATCGAGCCCCGCCTCTGCTGCTGCCCCTGCTGCCCCTGCAGAGGTGAACGCCCCGGGCACGTGGAAGTCGTGGGGCTTGTTGCACAGAAATGGGTCCCTCAGGTATCCCGACTTCCCGCCCGTGGCATTCATCATGATGCAGGTCAGAGGGGGGGAGGGAGGGGAGGTCCAGCGAGCGTTGCTGTTGTCATGTCATAGTGGTGGTGGGGGGACCTGTGTGGGTGACCTGCCCCGGACTTCCCGCCGCCGTGGCATCCATCATGATGCAGGCGAGAGGGATTAAGGTTCAGGGGGTCTTGTGAGTAGTTTTTAACTTGAGACATGGAAGAGGGGTGGGGGCAGGGGGTGGGTGGCTTGCAAGAGTCAAATAGTCGGGAGAGAGGGAGGGGAGGCCCAGATTTGCAGGTGCTGACGATGTGGTGGCCAGGCGGCCTGGGAGATGAGGAGGCACCCCGCCCACCCGCCATTGGTGCGCTGACACGACCGCGTGCGTGACCACATGCCCTGCCTGCCTGCCTGCAGCGAGACGAGGGCAAGTGCTCCCCCACCTTACTAGCTGCGGGCAAGTGCAGCACCAACGAACTCATCCGCCAGCGGATCGCCGACCTCCGCAACGTCAGCATCCCTGCAGACTACCTCCTGGTGAGACCTCGTGCCTGACTGTGTCCTTGTTTGTGTGCACAATTCTTCATATCCTGTGTGCCATGCCAGCATCCCCGCAGACTGCCTGCGTCTTCCGGGTGGACGGCGTGTGTTGCATTCCGCCCTGTCTTTCTTGCCAGATGGCAACAAGCAAGCACGCGCTGTCCAACCACGCACATGCCCCTCCTTCTCCTCCTCCCACCCTCCCTGCCGCTTCCTGCCCCCGTCCCACCTTATTCCCTGCCCCGCAGGTCAAACCCCGCAAGATTGGGAAGTTCTTCTTCTCCGAGCGTGCGCCCACGATCACCGCCGCCCAGAGCGCCGCCATCGTGACAGCCATGCAGAAGCTGGGGCTGGTGGACGCACGGGGCAATCTGCTAGATGACCCCCGCGTGGGCGATGTGGTGAGTGGGCAGGGCTGCTGACCCTGGCACGGTCATGCAGCACAGCATGGGCCCAGCATGGCCGCCCTGCAGCTGACGCACGGGGCAACCTTAAGAATGCAGCCTGTGTGAGCACCGTGGTGGGTGAGCGGTGGGCTCGGTGATCTGGCGCTGATCTGGCTGGGCAGGGTGGCATCCTGCTCTTCCACCACCACCACCACCCAGTGTGCATGGCCGCCCGGTCAGGGTGGCATCCTGTTCTTCCATCACCACCACCACCGGAGTTCGATCGTGACTCCGCCCAGTGTGCCCTGCCAGCATAGCATGCGTGCCCACGCTGCCGCCGCCATCCCGCTTCCTTTGTTCCCCTCCACAGACGAAAGGCAGCCCGCTGCACAATTGGAACGAGCGGCTGGTGGGCTACCTGCAGTGGCTGCACTTGGACATCAGAAAGCTGTCGGACCCCAACTATGGCCCCATGCTCAGCGTGCTGTCCGACCGCAGCGCCATCTTCGAGGGTGAGCAGGGTGGCTTGGCATGCTGCCACCGACTCGGGCATCACTGAATGGTGTTGAGGTGCTGGGATGGTGCTGTGCGGTGCTGTGCATGCTGTCCGAACGCTCCGTGCATCTCCCGGATTGAAACAGAAGGCTGGCAGGCTGCGTGTGTGGGTAGTCGTGCAGGGCGAGTGCCTGACAGGGCGCCGCTGTGATGAGCCAGCGCTGTGCACATGTCAGGAGAATGTTGCCAAGGCAACCAGAATGCAGCACAGCAAACTGCACACGTGTCACGCCCCAGTGCCGCCCACCGCCCCGCTCCACTCGCCGCCTCCTCATCTCCCCCTGCCTGCGTGCCTGCAGAGATGAACGTGGCGTATGCCATGCACGAGGGCATCGCAGACCACTTGGTCCCCTGCCTCTTCTGGCTGCGCTCCAAGGGCAAGCTGGACATCCGCTGGCTGTCCTCCAAGTTCTCTGTCACCAGGCTGCGGGACATCACAATGGCCCGAGAGTTCCCAAAGCCCTTCCCTCCCATGCCGCCGCCAGTCAAACCCAGCCCCCCGCCGCCGCCCCCGCCCAAAAAGGCCCGCACGCTGCTGGCACCGCCCGCAGTCAAGAGGGCTGTGCTGCCGGCCAAGACACCTGCTGTCGTGCCGGCCAAGACGCCTGCTGTCGTGCCGGCAAAGACGCCCGCAGTCGTTCCCGCCAAGTCGCCCCCAGTCGTGCCGGCAAAGAAGACAGTGCCGGTCCCCGGCACCAAGGCTGCGCCTGTCGCAACGCCTGTGCGGGGCTGATTCAGCACACCGTCCTCTCTTCCAAGTGGGCGTTCAAACCCACACGCATACCGCATACCTGCTGCAATTAGCAAGAGTGGTACCCAATAATTTGTGCGGCAGTACTCCTTGATGTGTTGCTCTCGACCCCGCCTTTCCAAAGAGTAGTGCTGCATTCCGACATGTTTTCTTTGTCCACCCCAAATCTCCAGCCACACCCGATCCCCTCATTTCTACTTGGCCTCCCCGCACTCTTGCCCGCCTCCGCCATCTGCCCAGCCCAGTCCCCCTTTTTGCATCTGCCTGCCACGCACCCGTCACCTTTGCTTGCTGCACCCTGACCTCTCCACAGCACCCTGTCGCCTGCTCTCCTGTCATCTGATGATGTAAACGCAATATGGCTTCACCAGGGAGGGGTGGGTGTCCTGGCCATCCCTTCACAGCAACAGCACAACACTCAGCTGCTCTGCCCTGAACAGCCCGTCCCAGGCCCCAGAAGCACAGCACTTGGAGGTTCCTTACGCCTTGGTGAGCGGCCAGCGGTTGAGAGCATGTTCTCATTTCACAAAAGGTATAGGGGGCATCGAGAATCAAGCGGGGCAAGCGGGAAGGATGCGAATCGCGAGCGCGAGGGGGAGCGCAATGGGAGCATGGGGGAGGCAGTGCAGCACGGGGGAGAGCGCAAGCAGGGCAGCAGGAGCAGGCGGGACATCTGGGAGGAAAAAGGAAAGCAAAAGCGAGGGGGGGTGGGAAAGAGCATGGGGGGGGGGGGGGCGTTGTGAGGACTCTTCGGAGGACTCCCTCGGAGGGCGGTTGCAAGCAGGCCCGCAATGGACAGGCGAGAACGGGGTGGGGACAGGACATGCATGCAAGTGAAGTGATGTGCAAGTTCTTGTGTGTATGTGTATCGTGGGCATTGGGGCATGCAGGGCGCGCCCCAACATGGAAAGCATTGGGAAGGGGAGACTGGGGCCTTGCCGGCAGCTGTCAAGCCGCCTGCACTTGTTTGATGGGCCGACCTAAGCCATGGAAGGGTGTTGATGTCTTGCGACGAAGCTGCACGCATCTGTTGCTAGGGTGTGATGCTGATTACGCTGTGAGTGTCTGTGAGCGCGGCTGGAGTGGTGTGACGGTAGGATGGGGGGACAAAAAGAGGCATAGTGGGCTGGGGGTAACAACACAGCGGCAGCTGTCAGAGCTGCTGCACTGCATGCCCGTTTGCGCCGCCTGCGAGAAAATGTGGGGCTGGGGGGGTGGGCAGTGGGCAGCCTGGCTGGACAGGCCTGGCGGGCTGGTGAGCACGCTGCCAGCAGGCTGCGACAGCCGCTTGCCAAGGGTTGTCACGCACTCACGCTCAGTTGCTGCCCAGCCAGGCCTCATCCACATCGCTGGCCTGGCTCAGCATGCTCTCCCGTGCCATGCTGCCGCCGCCACGTGGCGTGTCGATGCTGTTCCGCCTGCTGCCCGCCGCCCCCGTCCGCGTGTAGCCGCTGCTGGAGTACTGCTGCAGTATCTGCTGTAGCGTCAGGCCGCTGCCGTCGGCCCGCGCGCTGCCTGGGCTGCCCAGCCCGCCGCTGCTCATGGGGCTGGGGGGCGCATGACATGGCGCTAGGGAGATCATCGGACTCCCTGAACTGGAAGTCCGGTAGACACCATACGGGCTGCGCTGCTGCTGCTGCTGCTGCTGCTCGTCGCCACGCCCGATGCCCAGGCTGTCCAGCCCGCTGCTGCCCATGGGGCTGGGCGGCGCACGCCGTGGCGCAAGGGAGATCATCGGACTCCCAGAACTGGAAGTCCGGTACATACCATACGGGCTGCGCTGCTGCTGGGCCTGCTGCTGCTGCTGCTGCTGCCCCTGCTGGCCGGGCGGGCTGCCGAGGCCGCGCGGCCCGCCGGGGGAGGGGGCCTCGGGGCGCAAGCGCAGAGAGATGGGGGAGGGCGGCTCGTAGCGGGGCATTAGGCTGATGGGTGAGGGCGGCTCAAAGCCGGGGTTCACTTGTGCGCTGCTGTTCTTGCCCCCCACATGTGGACTCTCTTCATAGTCGCTAAACTCCGGCTCAAAGTCGTTCCCAGCCGGCGGCAGCACCAGCCGCTGCGGCTGCAGCGGCCGCTGCTGCGGCGACAGCGGCGGCTTGCCGCCCTGCTGCGTCGCAGCCGGCTGCACCGGCGAGGCTCCCACGCCGGGGGGCACCGCGGGGCTGCGCTTGATGCTGGCTAGTGCCGTCTCTAGGAGCGGGTGGGCGGCGATGTTGATGGCCGGGGGAGCCTCCAGCTGGCTGGTGCTGGAGGGGCTCACAGCTTGGCTCGAGGAGCAGCTGGGGCCATGGCTAGAGGGGCGGCTCATTGAGTTGGCACGGCTCAGCGCCTGGACAGCACGTGGGGGTGGTAAGAGAGTGTAAGCCCAGGCGGGCACGGGGATGCAAGGGGCTTGGGCAGGCAGGCACATCTCAGCGGCCGCCGGTGCGCCATCGAGCACACTCTGCCGCCTCCTGCCTTTCCTCTCTGCTCCAGCCGTGCCACACATGCAATGTACACCCTCAACTGCAATGCCAGGGTGCCTGCTGACGTGCCCGCCCAATGACGCCGGGCGTCTGGCTCAGCAGCGCCCTCCACTGTCCTTGCCAGAGCTGGGGATACGACTGCCCCTCCCCACAACCAGCTAACCACCAATCCAGCCATGCCCATTGCCTCATGCGCATGCTGATGCCCGGCGGCTGGTTGAGCGGCACCCTCTTGACGTGCAGGTTGCAGGAGTTGAGGATAAGACCCGTACTTGCCCTCACAACCACCCAACCATGCCCACAAACTCACCCGCGTGATGATGCCGGGCGGCTGGTTGAGCAGCAGCCTACGGAAGTCGTCGTAAGAGATGGAGCGCGAGGAGGTGCCGCTGCTGGGGGAGGTGGGCTGCGGCGAGGCGGCGGCGGCGGCGCCAGAGGCGGAGGCAGCGTGCGCCATGAGCTCGTCGGCGCTCGCCTCGTCCATCCCCACATCCTTGAGCACCTACAGCAAATTGTGGGAGATCAAGGGGAGCAGGAGGTGTTTGTCATGCCGTTTCGGAGAAAAAAGGGGGCAGCAAAAAGATGGGGTTGTTGGTGGTCCCAACAAGCAGAGCCAGCCCTGGATGCAGAAGCAGGGGGGCGGGTGCAGGGGCCAGGCCAGAGGCTGGGTTTGGGGCGTGTGTGCGTGCGGCTGGGCCTGCCCTGCCACGCTGGCACACCCCCTGCATGCATGCATCGCTAAACACTGCTACACCCACCTGCACCACATCGCTACACACCGCTAGACCCACCTGCACCACATCGCTCTCCGTGATCAGCCCCGTCCCGTCGCGGTCGAAGAAGTCGAAGGCGGCGCGCAGCTTGGTCTCTGTCAGGTGCTGCTCCTCCAGGCAGGCTGCAGGTGGTGACCATGATGGCATGGCGCCATGGGGCAGGGGGCGGTAGGGTCAACGGCAGTGCGGGCGGGCAGTGCAGTGGAGGCTAGGGCGACACGACGGCGCCGGGGGGGGCGCGGACCAAGGGTGGACAGGCAGAATGGCCGGGCAATGCGGTGGCGGTGGAAGCAGAGGCCAAGCGGGGGGCCACAGCAGGCGGTGCAGATGCGCAGCATGCACTTGGCTTGCCGACGTTCGCGCACACTGTCCACCCAGCCTGGCCCTTTCGACGAACAGATGGCTACTGTGCAGCTGTTCTGCCAGCAGCCCACCTGCCAGGAACTCGTCGTACTCGATGAACCCCTTCTCCCGCACATCTAGCGCATCCAGCAGCTCCTGCAGCTCAGCCTGCCCCACCTGCAACACATGGCACAACAAACAACACAACACAACAGTTGTGCAAGAAAGAATGGCGCCTCCTGGCACGCACCAGCACGCCCCAGCGTGCGCTGCGCCCAAGGGAAGCAGGTTCCTCTCGCGCCTGCCCAAACACACCATCCTAGGGCCCCACCTCCTTGCCCATGTGGGCCTCCTCGCCACCTGCACCCGCTCCCTCCTCCGATGGTCCCCTTGTTCCCCCCATTGCCGCTCCCCCCACGCCTTGGCCGCAGCCTGAGCCCCCTCAACTCCCTGGACCCCCCCAACTGACCCCCCTCAATCTTCAGCCGTCCCCACCCACCTCCTTGCCCATGTGCCTCATCGCCTCCTGCAGCTGCTCCAAGCTGATGGTGCCCGTGGCATCATCGTCCAGGTGCTGGAACAGCCGTCTCAGGCTGGCCACCTCTGAGGGCTGCATGTGGCGCGCCACCACCAGCATGGCCAGCTGCTTGAAGCCGTTGGCAGCTGCAGCGCAGAGAGGGGGGAAGGGTGAGTAGCGGCAATGTTACGGGGTGAGAAGAGGAGGGGCGGTGAGAGGAGGACGGGCACCACCCCTCCTCTTCTCACCCCGTAACATGATGCAGCATGTGCTCTGCTCGATCTTCACCCGCCACTGATCCCCAACCCACCCACCCGAGAACTGGTGCACATCATCCATCCACGTCTCCAGCTCCAGCGGCTGGGCAGCCTGCCCATTCATCAGCAGCTCCTGCAGGCAGCAATACAGGGCGGGACGCGCATGAGGTGATGTGCACAGCATGCCATCAGATGAGCACAGCATGCCATGCAGGCGCGGCGCAGGACACTGCTCGCCAACCGGCTGCCAGCGCTTGCGAACTTCCCACAACGGCAAGCTCCGCAGCACGTCAGCGCTCAATTTCAGAGGCGGCGTTCACATACCACCCTGAGTCATACGCCCCACTCGGCACTTTTCCCGCCCCCAAGCAGACGTGCATGTGACCCTCATGAGCCGGTTTTGCGAACACGTACTCCTTACTGTGTGCGCCCCTGCAAAATGTCCCGATATGAGCGCTTGCACTCACAGAGAACGACTTGGCCGACACCATGCCCTTGCTGTCCAGCGCTCCCTCCCGGTCCATCAGTCGCCCCAGCGTGTCCTGCTTGATGCTGCACGTGCAGGCGGCACAGGGGGTTACACACATGTGCGAGGCCAGAGGAGCAGAGAGTGCCCCAATGTGTGCCCTGCTTAATGCTGCGCACCGGGATGAGACAAGAGGCGCACAGAACTGCGAGGGCAAAGGAGCAAGAGTGCCACAGCGCGCGCCCACCAGCGTGGTGGCACAGAGAGAGGCAGCATGGCATGTGGGCGCCAGAAAAGTGCGGCAGGCAAGGCACACCCCATACCCATACCCCACCTTTGTCCTGATGCGGCCCCCCTTTTGGAGGACTCTAGGTTTTTCCATCAAATACCAATACCAACCACACCCACACCCACGCTCACAAACCACAGCCTGCCAAACCCACACCTGATGTGGCACTCTTCCAGCGCATCCTTCAGCTCCTTCACAGTGATCAGCCCATCATGGTCCTGGTCCAGCTCAGCTGCACAGCAAGTCGTCATGCGAATGTCGAAGCGGTGAGGCAAAGGCAAGCAGGTGGGACGGGCGGTCGCGAATTCCGCTCAGCTGCAAAGCAAACATGAGAGACGACGGGACAAGGGAGGGGATTGGGACAAGGGAGGGGATCGTGCGAGAGAGGGAGGGCCACTAAAACAGACACAGCGTCAGGCAGGGTGCATACGTGGCCAAAAGAAAGGCCGCATGCAGTGCTGTGGTACTCACTGAAGATGGTGTTGACGTTCTTGGCATTGAGCACCTTGCGCTCATCCAGGGCCGCTGCAATGAACTCCTCCACGCTCACCTGCCCGAGGGGGGGATGGGACGGGCAAACAGCAGGTGCTGTGAGTGCGAGGGTGAGCAGACGTGCGCCCAGGAGGTGTTGGAATGGGATGCAGAGCGAGGTGGGGGAAGGCAAGCCACGTTGACAGGTTGACCACCCCCGGCTGCCATCTCCCAGCAGAGGCTCCGAACCACGCCCATGTGCACAAACGCCTGGCCCGCCTCACCGTTCCGTCCCGCGCCAGGTCCAGCCCCGCCAGCAGGCTCATCACCCCCTGCTGCTCCCAGTCCAGCCCCGTGTGCTGCAGCGCCACCGTCAGGTCGTGCATGCTGATCTCCCCGTCGTGGTCGGCGTCGATGAAGTGGAAGATCTGTTGGGGTGGACAGAGAGTGGGAGGCAGCAGGAGGGAGGCAGAGGGTGGAAGATCTGTGGAGATAGACAGAGAGTAAAGGGAGGCAGAGAGTGAAGGATCTGTGCGGGACAGAGAGGGGGAAGACAACAACAACACAGAAGGAGAGAGGAACGGGAAGACAGCAGCAGTACTATCGGATCTGAATTGAATGAAAGATGTGTGCAGTAGTTGACCCGGAAAGTTTGGGAGGGATGAAAGGGAGAAGCGGCGCAAGCAGCGGCGCCGGTGTAGGCGAGCCCCCTGAACTTAGCACACGAAGCAGCTCACCAGCAGCAGCCAGCTTTTTCACTTGCTTACCTGCCCGCACCCTGCCCACAACCACCCCGCCCACATGCGCCCATCCCCCAGATGTACTGCCCGACTCTCGGCCCGCCAACGCTGCCCCCCCCCCCCGACGCCACCCACACAGTTGTCTCCACTTCCAGCACACACGCCCTACCTTGCGCAGCCCCCCAATCTCGTCGTCCGACAGGTGGTGCGCCGCGATCGTCATGAGCAGGCACTTGACACGATTCTGGTGTGTGAAGCTCTGCAGCCGGCTGATGATGTCTGCGCAGCAGGCAGGCATAGGCGGGGGCGGTGGGGGTGGGCGGGATGGGTCAGGAGACGGGGATCAGAGCGGCACGGGCATGGGAAAGAGGGGCAGCCGAAGACATGACTGGCGTGTGCGCATGCACCTTTGAGTGCCGCATGCATACCCAGGCAAGACACTGCGCAAGAACGCTCCCTCCCTCCCTCCGCACTTAGCTGGCCCACCCACCCATGCTCAACGGCACGTCGGCTGCCTTTTCTGTGATCCAGGGGTGCATCAGGCCCTCGGACACAGTCATGCGCTTGGAGGCGTCCTTCTCCAGCAGCCGCCCCACAAAGTCCTTGGCTTCAGCCGAAATCAGGTGCCAGGGCTGGTAGTCAAAGTCCTGCAGGGTTGGGCGGGGCCAGGCAAACGAGCAGGCGAGTGGACAGGGTCGGGGCAGGGCAGCAGGGGGACGAGCAGGGAGAGAGAGCCAACAGTGTGCGGCGGCGACATCCATCCCAGCAGGATGCGCAGCATCTGTCGTGATCCGCCTTTGGGCCAGGGATGCAGCCTGGAGCCTCCCAACCTCCCAACCATGACAGACGCGCCCACCCCGTGCTCTCAGCCCTGCCATGCCACTCACCACGGGCCGCGTGAGGATGCGGTGGAAGATGACTTGGTCCGAGGAGCCCCAGAAAGGCGGGAAGCCTGCAGGGGAAGAACGGACAACCGCGACTTAAGCGGGAGGCAGGCGCAGGGATGCGACGCACTCCCGTGGCTTCGCACTTTGCTTTCTTCGCATAACCAACCGCATGAGGGCATGGTGCTGCTGCTGGCTTCCTTGGCTGCCATTGAGAACTGACCTGGGGCTGAGCTTGGGCGCTTGGCAGCACAGTGCATGCACATGCTACATGCCCCCCCCTGCACCCACCCCACCCCACCCAATGGAAGCTGGCGCACCCGAGAGCAGGATGTAGGCAATGGTGCCCACGCTCCAGGCGTCCGCCTCGTAGCTGTAGGCGCCCTTGAGCACCTCGGGGGCCACGTAGTAGCTGCTGCCCACGCAGCTGTATGTTGTCAGAGGGCAGCATGCAACATGGAGAGGCAGGTCAGCATTGAGAGAAGCGTGGCAGCTGCTGCCAATGCAGGTGCACCGTACCTGAAGCCAGCACGGCGGCACATGCGAGCGCGGCTAGGCAGGGGTCTTGCGGCTGGCCGGCCGGCTGGAATGCATAGCAGGAGGGGCCGGGGCGGGGCAGGCAGCAGCAGTGTGTGTGCAACACTGCATGCGCAGCCACCCTGCACGCTTCCCGCATGCACATTGCCTGTCCCCTGCGCCCACTGCTGATATCCGAGCCCCCCACCCCTCTCTCTGCACCCACCTCCTGCAGATGCCGTCCCGCTCCACAAACTTGGACAGCCCAAAGTCGACTGCGAGGGGAGGGCAGCAGCAGGACAGGGTGGCCTTGAGCAGCCCAGCAAGAGCACCACTGCAGCTCACAAGCTGGTCCCCGCCGGAAACCACCACCTGGCCCCCTGCACCACCACTGACGCAGACTCGAAACCAACAGGCACTCACTGGCCCGCAGGTTGTCCGCCGAAAGCTCGCCCTCCCGCAGCAGCAGGAAGTTCTCGGGCTTCAGGTCTGTGTGTGTGTGGAGGGGGGTGGGGGTGGGGGTGGGGGGGGGCAGGAGAGAACAGGGAATGAGAGGGTGCCATTCTGCAGAAGCAAAAGTGAGCAGGCAGGGCTCGGGCGCCAGGCCTGTGGGGGCGTGCAAGGGCAGATGTGCTGGCATGCAGGAGGCGAGGAGGTGCAAGGGTACACAGCGTGCGCTCTGCCCTCCCCACACCCGGTGACCTGCAGACCCCCGCTGCCTGGCACCCCTGGGCCCTGCCCGCTTGGCCCAGGCTGCCCCTCCAGCCAGCCTACCTCTGTGTATGATCCCCTTGCTGTGGCAGTGCTGCATGACGCTCAACACGGCTGCGGTGATGCTGGCGGCGTCTGCCTCTGTGAAGTACTTGCGCTCAATCACCATGTCAAAAAGCTCGCCACCCAGGCAGGCCTCCTGCAGACCCAAAAGGAGGGCAACATGCTAATCACAGAGATGTGCACGGCTTTGTGTTACACATGACGCATGGGCAGCATAGCACGAGCACCACTTTGCCTCGACAGCTCATGGTGCACACATGCACATCTGTGTGTCGCAGCGTGCGCGGCAGGCAACCAAACAGCGTCACACGCTGCCCCCTGCACATCTGAAAACTACATCAAACAGCCCCCGCCAGCTCTGCACCAGCATTCACCCGCCCGTGTCGCCCACGCAGTCTCACCACCCACGCAGTGCACAGCATCCACCCACCCCCGGCCGCCCGCCGCCCCATGCACCCATCACTCAACAGCCCGTGCATCCCCGCCCCCGCACGCCGTACATACACACCAAGCACCCTCATCAACCGCCCTCACTCGACGCCCTAGTGCAACACGCAGGCTAGCTGTAGCTCCGCCTGCACCCTACAACCGACAAACCCCCAGCACCCCACAACCCCGCCGCCTATCCAGCCCTCCGCACCCCCACCCACCGCCCAGCACCCACCAACCGCCGCCCGTCCAGCACCCACCATAACGATGAAGATGTAGCTGGCGTCCTCCCACACCTCGTGCATGTCCACGACGTTGGGGTGGTCGCTGACTGGGGGTGGGAGGTCAGGGCGGGCAACACGTGTACTGGATACGTAACAAACACACGTGTGTTGCACATGGCATGCACAATCACACACACGCACAGAATGCACAGCCTGCCTCACCGCTGCTCCCACACCCCGTCCATCGCCCGCCACGCCCACCCCCACCACCCACCCACGCAACCTGCCTCACCGGCTGCCAGGATCAGGATCTCCTCCACCGCCAGCTCACGCTCATACTCTGGGTGCAGCTTGTCCAGGGCCTTGACGGCCACCAGCTCGCCGCTCGCCAGGCTGGAGCACAGATAGGTGACGCCATAGTGCCCCGTGCCCAGCACGCTGCAGCGGGGCAGGGCGGGAGGGAGGGCAAGGAATCACGGTATGGGGACGATTCCGGAAAGGCGGGGATGCGGACGGCAGCTGCATGCGATGCTGGGCGGGAAATGCAAGCAGGTGGGGCCGGGTCGCGGCTGCTCGCAGCTGGCAGGAGGCGCCAGCGAATGAACAGCAGCGGCAGGGGCTAGCACAACCAGCAGCTCCTTGTGCGTTGCACGGTGCGCATTGCGCCAGTCTAGTGTGTGCTCATGCGCTGGCAACGCAACACGCGAGGCCCAGCAAACTGGCGGGTGCGGCACTGCGGCGGCAGCGGCGGCGGCGGCGGCAGCGGCAGCAGCACCATGTGCCTGCCGGCGCCGTTGTGTTTCGCCTGGCTGCGCACCGTATGAAGCGGTAGCGGCTGTGAGGGTCGCCCATGTGCCACTCCTTGCCGTGCAAGCGCTGCGCAGGAGGCACCTCCAGGTCGCCCAGCCGAGAACCGGAGCGCGGCGAGCGCGGAGGCGGTGCCATACTTTGTACCGACACTGAATGGCTTGCTTTCAGCAACGGTGCAGCCGAGGAGACGGTCACCCCCAGCTAAAGTGGCGGCGCGTGTTGTATGTGCATTTCAGCGTTCGATAAGTCGTTATAAGATCTACAAATGTCGAAGCTCCATCGAAACAGCGAATAGCAGCAGGGGTTTGTCATGCGCCAGCTGGCCTGGCCTGAACGATATGTCTCTCTCTCCCTCATCGACCTCAGTAGTTTGTCAGGCTCGTCGGGCCTGGTTCCGATCGCAAATTGGAGCTGCACAGTATACAAGAGCACTGTCTCACCCGCCCAACCCCAGCCCAAGCAGCTCTATCTCCTGGCCAGTATGGCCAGCCTCACCGTGACGGCTGTCAGTGCCTCAGTCGTGGCACGCCCGACAGCTGTGCCGCGCACCGCCGCTGCAGCCTCACACTTGGCTCGGCCCAGTCCTTGGCCCTTGCCCGGGCCCTGCTCAAGACGGCGTCGGATCGCCCGGGCGGCATTGCCTGGTGGGTGATGGCAAGCGGGAGTTTGCGCAAGGCAACCTGGCAGTGGGTGTCTTTTTCCGCCGCCGCCGCCGCCGCTGCTCAGACCTGCTGCTTCCGGTGCCAGCACCCACTTTCCCTGCCCCACCCCTTCCTTTGCTTGTGCTTCTCCGCCCTCCCATCCTGTCATCTGCAGGCGATGTTGGCAGCAACCTGCAGGCGGCAGAGGCCGAGTACAAGTCCCAGCTGGATGCTCTGAAGGCCGCTGCTCAGCAGGCCAATGAGGCGGCCCGCCGCGATGCCTCCACAGCCTCCACATCCGGCCGCCTGCCCGGCGACGGCAGCACTGACGGCGCCACCGACGGCGGCCTGCGCGAGCGGCTGGAGCGCGCGGTGACGCTCATGCAGGCGGGGCTAGTGGAGCGTGACACAGAGGTCCGCCTGCTGCTGCTGGCCGCCCTCTCAGGCGAGCACATCCTGTACATTGGCCCCCCGGGTACCGCCAAGTCGGAGCTGGGCCGCCGCCTGTCCCGCCTCTGCCACGGCTCCTACTTTGAGCGCCTGCTCACGCGCTTCTCGGTGCCGGAGGAGCTGTTTGGGCCGCTGTCCATGCGGGCGCTGGAGGAGGACAAGTATGTGCGGCAGACCACCGGGTGAGCTGGCGGCTGCTGCTGAGTGGGGGGGAGGGGAAAGTTGAGCTGGTGGGCGTGCGGGAGGGGGGTGCTGGCGCTGGAGGAGATTGCATGCCGCAAGGCCAACAGGTTTCCAGTGTTGTTCAGCGGGAGGAGGGTTGTTCGAGGAGCGCCGCCACAAAGCTGACCTCCTCACCTGCCAGCTCCCCCTGCCTGCACCGTCCTACCACGTCCACAGCCTGTCCTGCCCTGCCCTGCCCTACGCCACGGTTGCTTTTTTTTGTTTGACAAAACATCACAAGGTTCTGCTTTGTTTACCAAATCCTGGCCGTCGCCGCCCTTTGTGCAGCTACCTGCCCGAGGCGACGGTGGCCTTTGTGGACGAAATCTTTAAGGCCAACTCGGCCATCCTCAACACCCTGCTCACCCTGCTGAACGAGCGGCTGTTTGACAACGGCGCCATCCGCGTGCGCGTGCCGCTGCTGTGCCTGGTGAGTGACCGTCTTGGGGCATTGCCAGCGTGCGTGCCGCTGCTGTGTGCCGCTGCTGTGCCTGGAGAGGCCTGCTGTGTGTGGTGGCGGGAAGCACTGCGGGACGCTGTGCTGGGGCCAAGTATGCCACTTGCCACGAGTGTTTGCACCCACCCTGCCCCACCGACCCCATCTGTGGTACTTCCTTCCTGTGCCAGGTGGGTGCCTCCAACGAGCTGCCAGAGAGCGAGGAGCTGGATGCGCTGTACGACCGCTTCCTCATCCGCCGCCAGGTGTCCCAGGTGTCCAACGCGGGGCTGATGGAGATGCTGGCAAATGGAGGGGGCCGCAAGCAGGTGAGGCTGGGCTTTTGGCACTTGACAGCTGAGGTGGGGTCATCTTGTGTGGCGAAGTAGGGCAACTGGAGATGCTGGCTACAGGGGCGGGCACAACCATGTGAGGTGCTCATGTATGTGAGAAAAGGGGTAGGGCAGGGGGCCGTCTGGGTGAGGTGCGGGTTCGGTACATACATGGCTGGAGGCTGGGCTGTGCCCAAGATCAGCTGGCAGGCGTGCCATGCACTGCGCTGCACAGGCACCGCGGCAGAGCAGCGATAGTGCAAGCACCTCGCCCCTTTTCCACAAACATCAGTACTTTCACACATATGTTCGTGCTCCCGCTCTGCAGGCCATGGCGCTGCGCAGCCCGGGCACCCCTGCCGACAGCAGCGACGACGCCGATACCTCCCCCTTCCTGACGGAGGACGACTTCACCAACACGCGGGAGCGGGCGCTGGATGCCGTGGAGGTGCCCCCCAGCGTGCTGCAGCTCATCGCAGACCTGCGCTCATACCTGCAGGTGGGATGGGTGTGGGCTGCATGCTGTGTTGTCTTTTGTTGGCTGCACACTGTGCTTCTGTGGTGGTTTGCATGCTTTGCCATGCACGCTTTGCGCTCATGCTGGTGTACATTTTGAGGGCGCGAGGGTGCAGAAGGCAGTTGGTGTCGCAATGTGGTCGCCTGCGTCTGAGGGGGTGGGCTGTTTGGGTAGCGTTGGCTGGCCTGTGTGTGGGGCATGGCATGTTTGGCGCGCGTGCAGGAGGAGGGGGGTGGAGGGTATGGGCACAAACGGTCCTGCCCTGCCACGCCGCGTCACCCCTCTGCAGGACAAGTGCGAGCCGCCGGTGTACGTGTCGGACCGCAGGCTGGTGAAGGCAGTGGCGCTCATGCAGGTGGGCTGCTGCTGATGCTGCAGGCTCCTGTCTGTGTGCACCCTGTTGTGCCCGCTTCAGACTGCGTACAGCCAACAAGCGGCCGCAGTTATGTTGAGGGGCAGCGGGCTCCGGGTGCTGCAGCCCAGGCGCTTGGGGGTGAGGCAGTCGGGAGCGCGATGCTGACGTGGCGCGTGCCCGCTGCCCTCCCTCCCTGCTGGTGCTGCCCACGCCAGCTCCTTCTCCCGGCTGCCTGTGCCACTGGTGCCCTCACGTAAGAGACAACTTTGCAACTCTCAATGCAGGTGGCAGCCTACACCAGCGGCCGCTCCCGGGTGGCGGAGTACGACTGCCTGCTGCTGCGCCACGTGCTGTGGCAGCGCCCAGATGAGGCAGAGCGCATCTACGATTGGCTGCTCAGGTGGGGAGGGGAGGAAGGCAGGCGGGGTCCGGGGCTGGAATGGCAGCTGCATGATTAGTTGCTGCTCAGGTGCGGTTGCTATCTGGCTGGATTAGGCCGCTGTGTGGTGAGGACTAGGGTCGTTGCCTGGGCAAAGGCAGGCAGCGCCTGCCTGCCCGTTGCGGCAGAAGGTGTGGAGCCGACTGCCGGCGCGCACCTGCTGCGCTGCCTGCGGCAATCAGGTGTTTGACAACGTGACGGACCAGATGCGGTATGCAGTACCGGGTGAGTAAGAACACATTTCCGTTGACTCCTCCCTTTCCGCCCTGCAGCAACCTGGCGTCCGACGACGGCATGCAGCAGATGCAGTATCTGCTGAACGGCATGTTTGGGCGGGCGTGCAAGTCGATTGGCAACCCAGCGGGCCCGGGCAGCCTGGCCGGCGAGGTGGGCGACCTGCGGCGCGCCCTCACAGACAAGCTGTCGGGTAGGTTGGAGATTAACCACAGCGTTCCTGGCGGGGTGTGCGTTTGTGCATGCTGAGGGGTGGGCGGGGTGGTGGGCGGGAGACCAAGGAGCAAGGTGTGCCCGTTATGGGTGCATGCATGGCGCTGCAACAAGGGGTGGGTGCATTCATGCTGCATAGTGAAGCACAAACCAGGTTCCTGGCCGGTGATGACCTCATATCTAACCCAGCTCTCTGATGGGTGGCCCACAACGCGGCCCGCCCGCTGAAGAGCGTTAGAAATCACGACAGTCTGCTGAGGCCTACTTGGGGAAGGGGAGTGCGGTGCGTGGATTTGGGGTTGCTAGAATGCCCAGAATTCTGTCATATTTGCGCGCCTGCACCGCCCTGGCTCCTGCCACCCTGCCCTACCCCAGGCTTCCGACTCCCCAGCCTGCTCTGCCCTGCACATTCCTCCCTCTGGCCCAGCTCTACGCCACCCATGCCCGAGGGCCCCACTTCCGCATGACTTTTCGCACACTGGGCCCCACTCCTGCTGCCCCCCGCCCTCCCTCCCCCACCCCTGCAGTCATCTATGCCACCATGAATGAGGGCTTCCCTGCCGTGCTGGGCAACCTGTGGCTGGGGCAGGACGAGGCGCAGGTGCGGGGGCGGGAGGGAGGGCAGGACATGGGCCGCCTTTCGTAGCAGGGGTGTAGCGTTTGGGGGGGCGCAGTGGTGAGTAGCCCCAGACTTGGTGTGCCGCCATCTCCTATGCCACTGGCTCTCCTGTGCTGCCCGCCAACTGCCTGCCCATTGCTATCAACAAGCACTTGCCTTCCCATCTCTCCCTGCCACTGCAGGCGGTTGCCTCTGCGCTGCTTCCCAAGCTGGAGCGGACGAGGAAGGAGGTGGAGGAGCTGCTGTTCGAGGTGGCCACCCTGGAGGTGAGCGGGCACAGCGCTGCGCTGGCACGCATCCTGCCGGTGCTGAGGTGGCATGCTGAGCTGGCTGCGCTGAGCTGGTTCCTGCTAGGTGCTGCCTGTCTTAAAATGGGAGTGATAGGATGGGGCGCCGACGAGGCCAGGTGGGTTTTGCCGCATCACTCTTTCCCCACATCCCACCCCTTCTTTCTTACATTCTGTCCCTCCTTTACTGTTCTCTTTTTGTTCCCCCACCCCCAATGAGTGTCGCTGCACCGCCACCTTCCGTGGCCCCCAGTGACCCTCTTCACCCCACGCACCCTCTGGCCCCTCCGCTCGCTCGCTCCCCTCCTCCCTGCAGGTTGCGCTGCTCCAAGATGCAAGCGCCCTCGACCTTGCCCAACTGCTGCCGCAGCGCTGGCACGCCTTCCTGCGCTGACCCACCACAGCTGGCCACCCCACCCCTGAACACAAGGTACTGACAGCCGCCGTTCTGTGCGCCCCCGCTGCCGGTCCAGGCACCTCCGCGCACGCTGCGAGTGCTGAGGAGACTGCCCACCACCCACTGCGCCAATGATCCATCCTGCTGCTGCTTGCTGCCGTTGCTGTTGCTTTCTGCACCTGGTTGGTTGCTGCGCATCTGACCGCTGCCACGGCCACCCCGCCCCCTGCATGCCCACCCCGGCCGCCGGCCCCTTCCGTGCTTGTAGGTGCTGCTGTTGAATAGCGCCGAGGCGGTGGTTGTGGCTGAGCTCATGCCTGCCCGCTGGGCTGCCTGGCTGCGAAACGCGCCGCCAGAGCAGCTCAGGCCATACGGCCAACCCAACGCCATGCCCGCCAAAGGGATGTGGTACTAAATAGAGCGCCCCTTGCAGCTCTCAGCCCTCGCACTTCACCCAGTGCCGGGGCTGAGCACCGCCCCCGCTCCCGTTTTCAAGCTTTTTCCTCGCCTTGTCCCCCTCCTCTCCCCTCTCACCCCCTCATTCTACACCAGTTCTCCCGCTCTTTCTCCCGCTCTGTCGAGTTTCTGCATTCATTGAGCCCGTCCCCGCCCCCTTGCTTGGCCTCGGCTCGGCACCGCCCCCTCCCCCACCCTGCACCCGAGCAGGCAGCGGTGCTCACCCAGGTGCCGGCAGTGGTGCTAGCGGAGGCCATGCCCTCAAACTGGAGCGACTTCATCCGCAACGCCCCCATGGACACCGTCCGCCCGCTGGGCACGCGTGTCTCGCCCCAGACCGGCCAGCGCTTTGCCCAGAGCTACACGAGCGGCAGCTCCACGGCGCTGTACTTCCCGCCGCAGCCGCCAGGCTACGCCAGCAGCGGCGACGACGACGACAGCGATTAGCCGCTGTGCTGCGCTGCCAGTCTGTGTGTGCCTTCCTCTTGTGTGCACGTTTCAGTCGGCTCTCCTCCCACCTTGTCCGCGCTCTGCCTCCCGTGCACGCTGTACCCTTTCTCTCCTCCTGTCGCTGTGTACTGCGCTTTGCTCTGCCGTCGCACTGTCCCTATTCTTTCCTTGCCGTTTCATGTGTGCGGCCCCCGCCTGAGTAGCAGCCTAGCTGCCTAGAGAAGCAAGCAACCGTTCCTGTAATGCAGCACCCTGTAGGTGCAGAGGAGAATGCAGGTGTGTGGAGTGGCAGGCATGCGATTAGAGGGATTGTAGGCATTGCGACAGGTGTGCCCCTGAGCCTGGGCAGCTGCTTGGGGATGACGGTTTGAGGGGGACGGTGCTGCGACACCCCTTTCTGGCACTGTGTTCCGTTACAGCTTCACGAGCATGGCTGTGCAAGCATTTGGGCACGAGATGGAAGGTGGCAGGGCATACATGCGCTAAGCAGGGACACACACTGTGCAGACAGGCAAGCTAGTTCTAGGCTGACTGCCTGGCCGCCTGCAGCCGCCTGCACTCGGCCTTGTGCACGCGCCACTGCGCCCGGCTGCAGGCTGCGCTGCAGTACCACACCGCCCTGCACGCGCTGCAGCAGAGCAGGCGGCCGGTGCTCTCACATCCCTCAGCAGCGCATACCCGCGGTGCCGCCAGAGTGGCGGCGCACGCTGGCAGCGTGCCCAGCGTGGCAGCAGGCGGTGCACGCGGCGGTGCATGCCCGGGATTGGCGGCGGCACTGGCGTGCCGCGACACTGCCACCCTGGCGGTGTGTGGTGCCGCTGCTGCCGAGGGCTCCTTCCCAGCGCCTGACGCAGCAGCTGCGTGCGGGCGTGCCTGGGGCGCCCGCGCTTCAGCGGGTGGCTGCAGCATGCGCAGCGCCAAGGCTACAAGCTCCGCCGCTTCCTCACTGCTCACGCGGCGGTACAGCTGCCACAGGCGTGGAACGGCGCCGGCGGCCACAAAGGCGCGCTCCGCGTCAGCACCAGTCTGTAGAATTTGAATCAGCCCCCACATTGCCAGCTCTTGTGCCTGCGTGCTCCCGCTGTCCACCGCAGCCAGCAGAGCGGCCGCGCCGCCGGCCGCCACAAATGCTGCGCAGGCGGCACTGTTGCTGCGACTGCGTGCCATGATGGCGACCGCCGCCGCGGCCTGCTGCTGCGCTTTGTCCTCGCCGCTGCCCAGCAGGTGCACCAGGGTTGGCACAATAGCGGGCATCCCAGGATGCGCGTCGGCGCCCTCTGCCGCCGGCAGCTGGCTGTATGCCAGGTTGCAGAGCGCAAAAGCGGCGCCCGCCTGTGCCTCCTCCGTCAACCCGGCGTGCATGCACTCTGTCAGCACAGCCATCCCCCCCGCACGTGCAATCTCTGGGCCGTGATCGGGGCCTTCGCCCGCCGCCAGGGAGGACACCAGGTTGCTCAGCGCCCCGGCAGCCTGCTCCTGTACCGCCGCGCTGCCGTTGCGCAGGCTGTCGCGCAGGCAGTGCACCAGCAGTGGGATGCCGCCTGCCGCCACCAGCGCCGCCATGTTGCGCGTGGGGCCGTTGATGACGTTGCGCAGGATGCCGGCGGCATGCTCCACCACCAAATCCGGCCCGCCCCTGCGCAGCAGCTGCACCATCAGCGGAATGCCGCCCGCCGCGGCGACGGCCGCCTTGCCCGCTGGACTGCCGCTGGTTAGGTTGTACACGGCCTCGGACGCTCTGGCTTGCACCGCCCCGCTACGCCCGCTGCGCAGGCAGCGCAGCAGCGCAGGCACGGCGCCCGCTGTGGTGATGGCTTCGCTGACCTCCTCAGAAGAAGCCATGTTGGACAGGGCTGCCGCCGCAGCCACGCACACCTTGTCACTTGCGCTGCCGACGAGCTTGAGCAGCAGCGGGACGGTGCCGGCGGACACCATGGCTGAGGCAGCCAGCACGTCTGCCCAGCTGTCAGGGGTGCTGCAGGCCAGGCTGGACAGGGCGGTGGCACTGGCCTCCTGCAGCAACTGGTTGCGGCTGCGCAGGCAGCGCACCAAAGGCGGGATGCCGCCTGCTGCCGTGACGGCCTCTATGCTGCTGCTGAGGCCACTGGCGCAGAGCGTGTGCAGCGCCGCGGCTGCCGCCGTGCGCAGTGCATCGTCGCAGCCAGCACCCAAGAGATGCAGCAGCGCAGGAACCACGCCTGCCTCCACAGCGGCGGCGCAGCGTGCCGGGTTGCCGAGAAACAGTAATTGCAGCACGCCTGCCGCATGTTGCCGCTCTGCGGCGCCGCGGGCGGAGAGCTGCTCTACCAGGAGGCGGAGGTCGGCCGACATTGCTAAAGCGCCCTGCAGCAGCGGCCAGGATGCATGGTTGCTCAGGAGTTGCACCAGGGCTGCTCCTCCCCAGGGCTGCGCCCCAACCTCGAGAGGAGGGTGAGCAGTTGTCTGCCCGGGCGGCCCCAGTCGCCTGCTTTATCAGGGAAGCACGCCCGATTTTCGTGGGCAGCGACGGACTGCAGAGGGACGCACCTGCCTCTGGTTTGAGGTTCAAAATGTCCGGCAGGCCAGTGCTTGCCGGGAGCTTCTCTTGAGGGTGGCCGTCGACTGCGTGCCACGGATGAATACAGCGGGCCCAAAGGAGGCAGGGGAAGTCGATGACAATGTGAAAATGGCGGCGCGCCTTGCAAAGCACGCTCAGTTTGCGCCCCTCAGTCTGCGTGCTTGCAGTGCGTGATGGGCATTGCAATTGCCTGCGCTCATGTGGCTCTTGTTGGTGCTGCTGCTTGCTGCGGCCTGGTGCGCACGAGCCCTCTTGCAAAGCCCCGCCTCTGCGGCCCCTGGCGGTGACGGCCGCCGCCGCCCCGAAACGGAGATGGATTGGGCGCAGGCGTTAAAGGGTAAAATCACAGCGGAGAAGACGCAAGGTAGGGCCCCTGCCAAATTTGGCGGGAGAGGCTTGCAAGGCGGTGCCAGAAAGAGGCGACACTTTGCCCACTAATGCACATGTCTGCATGCTGGTGCAGTGCTGCTGAGAACCCTGATGCCGCTGTACAATGCGGCCAACAACCAGGGCAACTTCAACCACCGGCGCATGGCGGAGCTCATGAATCTGGAGGGGCTTGCAGCCCGGCTGGCGCAGTGCGACCCATCCCGCCCTAGCACAGAGGACAAAATCCAGGTGGGCCGGCTGGCCGGGCGGCGGGATCTGCTGACCAGACAGCAGGCACGCGCGTATGTTTGGGCATGCGCAGGTGGGGCTTCAGTGGCGGGAGGTAGGCCGTGCATGAAGTGGCAGCAAGGGGCGCGCGGTGGGCAACCACGAAGCCCTCGCTCTCCCGCTCAACCTTCCGGCGCCCGAAGTGGGTGCCTAAGCCGCTTCACCCGAACCCCACACCACATCACACCCTGGGTGCCCTGCCCTCCCGCGGCTGCAGTGCGTCCAGAACATCACCAATATGTTTCCCCACCTGGCGCCCGCACTGGTGCACGGCGGCGTGCACACCTCCGTCCTCACCCTGCTCTCCGGGTGCCACCGCCGCTGGCCTGCCTACGCCCAGTCCCTGCACCTCCTGCAATCCATGGTCGACGGCTGCGCAGCCACCGGCGCTGGCATGGATCCCTTCGGACCCCAAGGCTTGTGCGCTGTGGTCGCCGCCTTTGCAGGCTGCCTGGAGCAGGTGAAGTGGGGTGCTGGGCAAGCGTTGGATAAAGATGCAATGCCTCTCAAGCAGCTGCCAGCCCCAGCTTTGCAGTAGGGGCCTGCACACAAAGCTGACGCCTCTGGCACTGCAGTGGGGGATAAAAGGGCGCTGCTCCTTTGGCAGAACGAGACTGCTGCCTGCTGTGTGTGCCGTGCAAGAGGTGGCTGAAGGGCCGGTGACACTCAGACGAGGCTTGATGCCTGGATGTGAGCGAGACTGCTGCCTGCTGGGTCTGCCGCCGTGCAGGAGGTGCGTGAGGGCCTCCGGCCGGAGCTGGGTGAGGCTGTGGCCAGCAGCACGCGCGGGCTGTACCTGGCGCTGCGCTACTGCGGCCACCCGGCTTCAGAGGCCGCCAAGCAGGCGATGCGGGACCGCCAGCTGCCAGGCAAGCCCTGCTGCCAACCCCCTCATGAGCAGCTGCCGATTGCTCGTCTCGCCCAGTGCTGTGCTGCCGCTTCACCTGCTCTGAAAGGAGCACTATGCCGTTGTTGGGCAGGTGGCTAGCTAGCTGAGACTTGCCAGTGCGGTATCTCATTGATCTGGCATGCCTCATGAATGCTCTAGAGGCCTCCAGGGACGCAATAGATCCCATGCCATCCACTTGATGCACCCCATGCGCTGCCCGGTCCCCTCCTGCAGGCACGCTGCTGCGTGTGGCGCAGTTTTCTGCCGCCGATTATGGGCACCGCGAGGGGCGGCACGACCACGGCCTCTGCCACTTCCTGGAGGGCTCAGCCGACACGCTGAGGGCGCTCGGCTCGCTGCTGCAGGTGCGCGGGCCCAGCCCTGGCATCAGAGAAGGTTGTTAAGGTCACGTGCCTCGAGTATGCCCCCGGCTACCTTGGCAGCCGATGAGGGGGCCAGGGTCTGCCCCTGGCCGTCTTCAGCAGCCTGCCTAGGTGCTGCTGTTGCGGTTGTGTGGGCGTCCCCGGCTGGCCATGCCTCCCCCTGCTGCCCAGCTGGTTGCCCACCACCTCCGCATTTGTGCCGCCGTCGGTGAATGGGCAGCCAGCCATCGGCTGAGGCTGTGCACTACGCACCTCTGCTGTGGGCCAGCTGCCAACGCTGCTCCATCCCCAACAGCATGGCTCAGCACCACAGCACACTCTATCTTTCCGTGGCTCCCTCGCAGGCGGAGAGCACGGTGCAGGTGGTGAAGATGCATGGCGAGGTTCTGGAGAGGGACGGGGCGTTCCAGGGCTTCAAGGCGCTGCTGCAGGTGGGTACCGACGATGGCTGGCGGGCAGCCTGAGTTCCGAAGTTTAAAGCTACAAGAACGCTGCTGCTGCTGGCAGGACATGCAGGACATGCAGCAGAGGCAGGCTTGTGGGTTGGGGGTCGAGGAGCAGGGTCATGCGGGCGCCTTGCTGAGTTGTGTCTGCCTGTGTGTGTTGCGTGATAGAGCGGCTGCAACCTCCCGCCTCTTGCTGCAACGCCTTCAGACCTCGCATTCCCTGCCGCCTTCGTGTTGCCTTTTTCCCAGTTCAGATTGGCTGCGACTTGATGTACACCCGCCGCTACTTTGTGGCGTATGAGGATAACTGCCAGGAGGCGGGCGCGCCCATGGTGCGCAATGTGCTGGCAGTCGTGGCGCACGGTGCCCACCCCCCGTTCATGAGCCCGGCCGGCATCACACGCCTGAAGGCTGCAGGCAAGCCGGTGCTCCTCACCCCTGGGCAGCTGCAGCGGGTGGCTGCGGGTGGGCAGCTGTAAGCTGTGCGGGCACGTGTGGGGCACGCTGCGTGCGGAAAGCACAGGCAGTGCAGGCGGCGTGCCAGGGCATGCGTGTCGGGCAGCAGGGCGGGGGCTGAGAGCCAACAGACTGCTGCCCCACCTCATGCACTCGCCCCATCCCTCGCCTCTGACGACCGCTGGTGACCCGCTCTGGACATGCCTGCCCTGGCTGCAGGCTGGGAGCCTCTGCTGCGCCAGATCCGGTCCGACACCAGCTACCGGGGCCACTACCGGCAGTTCTTCCACGGCATGTCTTCTGCCCTGCTGGAGGCGCTGGCTGGCTGGCAGGGCAGTGCTGCTGAGCTGAGGCGCCTGTCGGACCGGCTCCTGGAGTTGGTCCCTCTGTCGGTCCCCGCTGGCGCCCGCATGGCGCCCGGCACCAGGGTGCGCCTGCTGTGGGGAGGCGTGCCTCTGTTGCTGATGGTGCCAGGGTGCAGCAGGCACAGCGCACCAGGGGGTGCGTGCACCCGAAAGACTGGCGGTGCCTCATGCCCTGCTAGTTCTGCTCAGCCAGCCAAATGCCTGCTTGCCTGCCCACCCGCCTGCAACCTGCCTGCCTGCCTGCCTGCCTGCCTGCCTCTCGTTCGCAGACAATGGTCAATGAGGCGGACGTGGCGGGCACCCACCAGCAGGTGGTGGGGCAGGCAAGTGCTCTCTGCCGCCATGCTTGCACGGCAGGACGCCGCACGACAGTGCCGTGTTGCTGAATGTGCACCTGGGCACGAGGCGTACTCTCTCAGCACTGCACAGGGCTTGCAACGTTAGAGCTGACTTTGCCGAGCACCCTGCCCCTGCGACCTGTGGCACCCAGGGCCCTGCCTCCTGCCCCTTGACCCCCCAGCCCCCTGCCCCCTGCCCCCTCATCTCCCTGGTGCAGGTGCCTGGGCGTGATGGCCAGCCGCTGACCGTGATCCAATCCGAGATGTCTGTGAGGGACTACTCCAAGCGCTGCTCGGCCTGCGGGAAGGAGGAGGGCGAGGGGGTGTCCCTGAAGCGCTGCAGCGGCTGCTCCCGCGAGAGGTAAGTGGGCTGGGCGGGCAGGCAGGCAGGCAGGCGGGTGGATGGAGCGGCAGGCTGGCAGGCCAGCAGTGTGGCGCGCTGGCCGGCGTCCAGCCCGCCGGGCAGCCAAGCCTCACGGCACTGCCCTGTGCGGGTGGCCGGTGTTTCGCACCCAGAGAGGTAAAGGCCACAGGTGTGCTGACACCGCTCCCCATGCACCCCTGCACCCCTGCAGGTACTGCAGCAAAGCGTGCCAGGCAAGTGGGGCGGTCAGCCAGATTGCTTCATGCTTTTCATGGTCACACTTGCAGCCAGCAGTGCTCAGTACAGCTGCCGCGCTGGGATGTGCTGTGAATGCGCCGTCAAGCCACCACAGATGCCACGCACCATGCCTGGGGCAGCTGCAGGCTGCGAATCGGGCACACCACTGTACTCTGCCACAGGCCTGTGAAGCCGCCCTATACATGCCCTGCAGGTCTCTGCCTGGCCAGGGCACAAGGAGGAGTGCAAGCTGTACCAGAAGCGCCGCTCCGAGGCGCAGGCCAGCTGAAGCGAGCACGGCTCGGGCTCCGTGGGTGCGGCAGTAGGCGAGAACATGGGAGAACATCCTTTCAGTTGATATAACATCTTCCTTGCCTGCCTGCTTGTACTCCCTCTCTGCCACTGCCTCTTGCTGTGCCAACCCCAGAGCAAATGCACCAGGCATGGCAGTGGTGCAGACTGCAAGCTTGCACTGCAGTGATTAGCGTGCGCTCAAGAGAGCGGGTGTTGTCCGTGCACAGCACGCATAGCGGCTCGCCACATGATGTCAATGCTACTACAGGCCTCGCTGTGTAAGTGGCGTCTGCATCATGCTATGTGCGAAGTCTTACAAGAGGCGCACTTGCCGTGCAAATAGTTGGCGGCTGGGCAATGCAGCTCATGCCAGCACGCTCCCATTGGCCGCAGGCGCCTGGCCTGGTGCCGCCGCTGCTCCTGTTGTTGCTGCTGCTGCTGCTGCGGCTCCTGCCCCTGCTGCTCCTGCTGCTTCGGCCGCTGCATCCATCACATCAGCAGCCAGAGGTAGGTACCTGCAGAGGGCACAACAGGGCAGCAGGGTAGGAACGAACCTCAAGCCAGCTGTACATTTTGCGCACAGAAGCGCAGAATTGATGCAAGCAGTGGCCCGCCAAGCAGCGGCGGCAACGGAATGGGGACAACATGGGGCCTGCATCACCTGGCGTGCGACAACAGGGTGGCAGCAAACATGGCAACCAGTGTTGTTTGCCAAAGTCCGCCAGCAAAATGGCCTGAGGCTGGCAGCAGGCTGCAGCCAGCTTTTCGGTGACACCAGGGCAGCAGACAGAGTGCAGTCGGCAGCAGCTGTGCAGGCCGCTCACCACTCGGGCCCAAAGCCTGCCTGGGCGCGGGCCTCCTCATTGAACGGCGGCTTCAGGGGCCCCCGGAAGTGGCGGCGGATGAGCGCATGGAACCACTCCTCCACCCTGCCATACTGCCGAGCATCCGCCGCCCACTCTGGCATCACGCCAGCTGCCCCCTCCGGCTGCTGCTGCTCCTGCTGCTGCTCTTGCTGCTGCTGCTGCGCACCGGCAGCGCCCCCTGCCTGCTGTGCCTGCTGCGCCTGCTCCCCAGACGCTGTTGCTGCTGCAGGCGCTGCCGCGGCCCAGTCGTGCTCGCGTGCCACCCGGTGCAGGTGCTTGAGCCAGCGCACGCCGGCGGCGCAGTGGCTGATCTCTTCGGCATACACCACGTTCTGCAAGGGGAGAGAGGGGTAACGGAGAAGGGGTGGCTTCTGAGTAGAAGTCCTGATGGGAGGTGCGCCAGGGGCCAGGGGCAGGGTGGGGCAGGCGGGTGAAGGTCAGCAGGCTCCTCAGCACAGAGGCAGGGGGCAGGGCTGGGACACAATGCCGCCGACGCAGCATGTGCTCCAGCCCCCGGCGCCATCCTACTGCACATCAGACGCATACACAACATTCATTAACACCACATACACACCGATCACCACCTGCCAACTCAGCTACCGCACCCATGCCCCACAGACCTGCAGCAAGTCGGCGCTCTCGGCATCGCCCCCCGCCCGGAAGCGGGACACCGTCTGCGGCAGCACATCCAGCCCCCGCGCCTCGTGCGTGCAGTGCTCCACCGCCAGCCGCGCGCCCAGGCTGCCGGCGGTGGCGGCGGCGGACTCCCACAGGCCGTCGTGGGCGGTGAGGGCGCCGTAGTGGGAGCCTGTGGCCTCCAGCCGACTTTCCAGCAGCAGGAAGTGGCGGCACTCGTCGGCGGCAACCTGCAAAGAGGGCAGCGGGCCGGGTGGGGCGGCACGCAGCTGGTGAAGAGGGCGCCAAGCCACTGCTCTCCGTGTGCTGCTAAGCAAGCCGCTGGGCGAAGGGAAGCAATGGAGCTGTGGGCTGCCGGACGGGAATGCTGCCCTGGCCAGCCGCCCGCCCACTGCCATCAAACTCCCGGCGCAAGGTGTGCCTGCACTGGAGGCACAGACTAGCAATCACATCGCCCTGCATCCCAATCGACCCAGCCACCCAGTCACCGTGACAAAGTCGTCGTAAAACTGGCGGGGCATGTGGGGCCGGTAGGCGGGGTCGCCACCCCAGCGGGCAATCACGTCCCATGCCAGGTCGATGGCCGAGTTCTCAATGTGCACCTGTGGGTGGTGGGGCAGCAGGGCAGCAGGGGAGAGCGCACAGCAGGCAAGTCGGGCGGCGGCGGTGGTGCACCCCAAGAAGCAGACAGCTGCTGCCTGAGAATCCGCATTTTTGCTGGGACCCCGAGGCGTCAGCTGCCTGCAGTGCACCGCTGGCTCGTCTCCGGCCCCCGGGCAGCGGTGCTTACAGGTGCCCAGCCAGAGGCCTGCCTGCCCCATTCCAACATCCTCACAGCAGCCCCCCAGCAGCCCCCCAGCAGCACCACAGCAGCACCACAGCATGCCAGGCAGCGGGGAGGGCGCCTCACCAGGGAGTGCAGCAGCGCCTGGCGTGAGGCCAGGGAGCCGCCCCTGCCGCGCTTGGGGGCCTCCTTGGCAGGCACCAGCTTGACCTGAACAACAGCAAGGCGGGCGGGAAGGGGAGAGGGAGGGGGGGCGTACAGGGATGAAGATGCTCCGGGAAGCAGAGGACTGCACGGGAGAGAACAGCGGCCAGCATCTGCCTTGCCGTGGGTGCGCACTTTGCCGTGGGTGCAGTGCGCAGCGCACACGACACCCCAAGGTCGCCGCCCAGCCCACCTTGGTTCCGTCGCGTGCCGGCCTGTCGGGGGGTGCTGGGTGCTGCGCCCCCTGTGCAGGCAGCCCGATTCTGCCCTGCTGCCATAGCTCCACTATCTCATTTGTGAGCTGGGCTTTGCGGTGAGGGTCTGGCTCCTGAAGCACCGCCAGCGCTGCCCCCACAATGTCCTTCCCCTCCAGATCCATGCTGCGGCGTGTTGCAAGGTGGCCACGCTACGAGCAGGCACAGGGCCTGCGTGGTGCGAACCGTGGGGCGGGCTGGCAGGGGCGCATGCGTTGTGGTGGCGGCGGCGGCAGGCGGCAGGCGGCGGAGGCTGCAGGCAGGCCCAGAGAGCATGTGCGTGCTGCATAGCGTGCGTCGTTGGCATTCTGACCGTCCACGGTCGCACGCACCCTCAGAAAGGGAAGTGGGGCAGTGGCTCTCGTCGATTGCTTGAGGACCCTTTCTGAGGCGCTGCCCCAAGCTCTTGTCGAGTCCTCGGATCCGTGCAGGACTCAAGGCGCGTGCTCAGTAGCGTGCACCCACTGCCAGTGGTGCGGCCGCATTGAGGGCAGGGTTTCCACCGCCAGATGCTTTGGTGAGCCTGCCGGCGCTTCCGGCAACACTCTACATCTTTAACGCTTTAACCATCACAGTTCGCTCGTCAACAGGTCTCCCAGAGCAAGTACAGACGATGCTGGCACGGGCGGCGAGCTCTCTGCTGGCGCAAGCCAGCACCAGCGCCCCCCTGACTCAGGACTTTGCTCGTGCAGCTACCGCGGTGCTGTGCCGGGGCTATCACAAGAACGTGAGTGGTAGGATTTCTTGACCTTTGTCTGCGGCGAAGGGGCGCCCCTGGCGGCGCGGGGGGTCACCCAAGCAGTTCCTTGAAGCAAATATGTCTTACGGAGGCGGCGGAGATGGCCAGGTTGGGCCGGAGAGGGTTGGGCGGCCAATGGGAGGCGGGTCCAGGCGGCGGCGGCGGTGGCGGGTGCCGCCGCTTCTGCCGTACGCTTACACGCTTTGCAGTCTGCGTCAGGCCTCTCAACTCTCAGCCAGCCTCACGAACACGTCTGGCTCTTTATGTCATGCCGCCCGCAGGTGGTGGACCACTATGAGAAGCCCCGCAACGTGGGCAGCTTTGACAAGGCTGACCCCAACGTGGGCACCGGGCTGGTGGGCGCCCCCGCCTGCGGCGACGTCATGAAGCTGCAAATCAAGGTGGGTGCTGCAGGGACCAGAGAGTCGCAGAGCTGCTTCATGCTTGGCCCTGGTACCGCCGAGCTGCAGGTTGTGTGTGGGTGGGGGAGCCCCCGGCAGCACGGGCGGCCTGCCGGCGCGAGGCGGCAGGGATGCGGCAGCCAGACGGCAGCTGTCCCTGCCTCTTCCCTTTGACGTGGCGCATGTTTTTTATGCGTCAATTCAATTTAATTCAATTAATTGCCTACTGCCTCTGCAGGTGGACGAGAACGGCAACATTGTGGACAGCTGCTTCAAGACGTTTGGCTGCGGCTCGGCCATTGCCAGCAGCAGCGTGGCCACCGAGTGGTGAGTGGGCTGGAGGGGCAGCGACGGGGCAGCGGGGTGGCACGATGCAAGAGTGGCAGCAGAGAGCCGGCTTGCTGGGTTGGAAAACAGTCTCTACCGCTGGTGAACCTGCAGGGGCGGTCTGCCTGCGGTCAGGCCCGCTCTTGGCCCGTTTTCCAGCCTTCAAGTCAACCCTGCCAAGCCAAGTCACCCTCCCGCCGATCATTCATCCTGCAGGGTGAAGGGCAAGGCGGTGGATGAGGTGCTGACCATCAAGAACAGCGACATTGCCAAGCACCTCAGCCTGCCGCCCGTCAAGCTGCACTGCTCAATGCTGGCAGAGGACGCGATCAAGGCGGCGGTCAAGGACTGGAAGGCCAAGAACGCGCAGCAGGGGCAACAGCAGCAGCAGGCTGCGAGCGCTTGAACCGCTCGAGCACCTCATAAGCAAGGGGCAGTAGCCTGCCCGGGCCACGTCTGGCGGGCGGCCTGCCCCACCTTGACCCAACAATACAAATAGCGCAGCTGCCGCCGGCGCAGGGCCGGCCAGAAGGCTGGCCTGGTGCCCGCTGTGCACGCTGCTGCACCCCTTCGGCTGTCCCACGATCCTCAGGGCTGCCACACTCCCAGCCCTCGCCGTGACAGCAATGCATGAAGTTGAATGAGCGCTTCGCCGCACCCACCCGCTCTGTCCTGCGCCCTTTGCTACACCCCCCAGCCGTTTGCTCGGAACAGTCTTCCCTCCGTCTCCCTTCCCTGTTGTGCTCCCTTTTCCCATTGCTCCCAATCCGATCTTATCACTCTCCGTCCCGTCAACCACACTGCCCTGTACCCCTCAGCGCATCTGCCTGCCTGCACGCATGCCCTGCCATACTTTTTCAGCGCACTTTTCCCCACGCCTCACTAGCCCTCGCAACCTGGGCTTGCGTATTTTGTAAGAACCAGCCACTTGCGCCTCAGGCAGGCCAGGCGGAAGTGCGTGTTCTGCTGGCTGGCGGCTGGCTGGCTGGCACACAGCTGGGACCCGAGCACACTTGAAAGCAGGCTGCAAATGGGTGGCCCAAGGACCGTGCTGTTGCTAGGGTTTGCGCCACCAGCAAGAGCCAGGTGGCTCCTTTCGCTTGCTCCGATGACATCTATTCTTCTGCTTTTGCGACATATGGGACAGGCCGGCGCCCCGGAACATGCTAGCACTAGCTGCTGCTCGCCTTCACTCCGCTGCTGCCACCCTCTCCCTCCGCCCCTCTCGGCGCCAAGCACGCCTCTTAACTGCCTCTGTTTCCTGTCTCTTGGGCGCGATGCCCGGCAAGCAGCCGAGGACTGCGGAGCTTCTGCAGGGCGTGCAGCAGCAGCTGGCGGCGGTGGCGGCACCCGAGGTGGCCACAGGGCAGGATGCCTATTTCAAGCAAGTGATAAAGCACCGTGGCATCAAAACGCCAGCAGTGGAGGCGGTGTGCAAAGATTTCCTGAGGCAGCAGGCAGCTGCTACGCCGGCCGAGCTGCGGGAGCTAGCGCTGGCGCTGCTGCGGGAGCCGCTGCAGGTGTGTGAGCTGGCGTGTGGGTTGGCGAGGGTGGTGCTGACGGCTGTCACGCGGCGAAAACTTTGCCCTGCATAGCAAGATACTGTTCTAGAATTTCGAAGTCTGCATGCCCTCCATGCCAAGTCTCCGGCTCCTTGCCCCATACCTCTGCCCCACAATGCCGCATGCTGCGCCCCAAATGCTGCATCGGCCTGCAGGAGGACAAGCTGGCGGGCATGTGCCTGTGGCAGCACTGCCTGCTCAAAGGGGGCCTGGCTGCTGACTGGAGGAGCGAGCTGGCAGCTGTTGAGGAGCTGCACACTGCGGGGCACGTGTTTGTGTGGTGCGTGGGATGGGAGACTGCAAACAAACCGTGCGTTGAGTTGACATGGCTTGTGGGCAGATCGAAAGAGAGGTGGGTTGTTTGTGCAGCTCCCAAGGAGCTGCCAGCAGCGGGGGAGCGGCACACAACAGGCCATGTATCTGTGCGGTGGAAGAGGTCATTCTTGAGACTGGTAGACAGGCTGGTTGATGCTCCTGGTCATCCCAGGGGGAGGCCACCTGGCACACCGCTGTTCCGCCCAAGAGCCAGCACACACCCCGCCTGAAACAATGCCCTCACTCTCATGCAAGCGCCCCGCCCCCCAGCAGCGCCCACTTGCCCCGCTGACCTGCCCATGCCCACTCCCTGAATGCCCCACTGCGGGCAGGTCGACATGCGACAGCATCTGCGGCCGGCTGCTGGGCCCTCTGGCCAAGCTTCTGCTGCGCAGCAGCCCTGCCGAAGGGGAGGCCTGCAGCCGTGCTCTCATGACGTGGTGCCAGCACAGCAATCTGTGGCTGAGGCGGTCCTCGGTGGTGGCGTTTGTCACCCTTGCCCGACTGCCCGACGACAAGGCACGCATGCTGCGCCGCGCTGCGATGGGCTGTGCAGGGCAGGGCAGGGCTGGGGGTACGGGGGTGCTGTGCGGCTGAGCAGCTGGGGAGGCAGCGGCCAGCACTGCCAGCCACAGGCCACCGCTGCCCGCCATAAGCCGGCGCTGCGCACACAGCATGAGGTGGCTGCAGGCACCCAGTGCGGCAGAGTGCTGCACAACGGGCCAGTGCACACACACGGCCTGAGCCATGTGTCACGCTGCTGGGTGAGTGCTCCCCGCCTGCAGGTGTTCCCAGGGTTCCGGGCCGCCTTGGTAGACACCCTTGCAGTGACCGTGCGGGGGCAGGAGCGGTTTGCTCAGGTCTGAGCAAAGCAGGCTGGTTGCTGGTTGTGTAAGAGAGCCTCCCCTGCCTGCCTGCCTCCATGCCGGCTTGCCGAGCAGAAGAGACTCCCCTGCCCACCATGCTCCTGCGTACAGCAGTGCTAGTAGTGCCAGCAGAACCACCGCCCTGCCCCACCCTCCCCAGCCGATAGGATGTCTGTGCCAGTACCAGCAGCGCTACTGACCTGCCCCACCCTTTCCACCTGCTGGTCCTGCACCCCAACTGACTGTCCGCCACCTTCTGCGCTGCCCGCCAGTACAGACAGGCACCGGCTGGGTGCTGCGGGAGCTGGGGAAGGGAGATGCCCAGGAACTGCTGCAGGTGGGCGCCAGCTGTGCTTATGGGCGGGCTGTATGCAGGGGTCGATAGATGCTGCCAGGCGGGAAGCGGAAAGAGCGAGTGGATGTTAGGGTTTGGCAAGGGCAGCAGCGGGAGGTGAGGGTGGAGCACGTTATGCCGCTGTCGCCGTCAGTCTGAAGTTGCAGGGCTGGTGGTGCTGCTGCTGGTGCTGCAGCGTGTGCCTCATGCGCCTGCGGTGCCTTGTCGTCTCCTTTGTTCATCCTGCCTGCACGTTCCTCCTGCCGCCCTGCCCCTTTTCCAGCCCCACCGGCTTGACGGTTGCTGACCCACTTCTCTGCTGCCCCGCCGGCGCTGCATGTGCTGCCCCCCCATGCTGTTGCAGTTTGTGGAAACGCACCTGCACCACTTCAGCCGAGAGGGCTTGCGGTACGCACTTGAGCAGCAGCCTCCCGCCGTCAGGACACCACTTATGGCACGGCACAAGCAGCAGGCTGGCGTGGCGACGGCAGTACAAGAGGCCACAGGCAGCGGTAGCAGCGGGCGGGAATCGCCAGAGCGTGCAGCCCCCAAGCGCACCCGCCGGCGCTGAAGTACAAACTCCACACTCAACCAGTGCTTTTAATCAGTGCGCCCTCACGTTGGGTTGGGGAGTCGTTAGTGTTACACATGTGACACAGCGGGCTTTCAATTCGCCGGCAAAACGAAATGTTAGTAGCCGCTGCTGCTGCTCGCTCGCCCACAAAAGGAAGGGAGGGGGGCGAGGCAGGGCGCGCGCGTCAATTGGTTCAGTGAAGTGTGGGGACGGCGGGGGGAAGGGGGGAAGCCAAAATGGCGGCATGCGGCACGGGCAGCTGCACGGGGGGACGCACATAGGTACACAGGGGAGCGGGGATTGGCTGACAGACGATAAAATAGGGGGGGGTGGGGTTTCTGGTCTTCTCAGAGGAGGGGGGGAGGTGTGGGGGGAGGAAAATGGGGGGGAGAGGTGTGGGGGGAGCTTGGCTCGCCAGCGGGGCATGTGTTGGCAGGGTCCAAAAAGCTCGGTTGCAGAGGCGGCAGGCTGGGCAGTAGCGATGCCAAAAGAATAGGATGCAGCCTGCCCTGGGGAACACACGTGGCGGGCACAAAAACCGGCCACGGCTGCCTGCAATCCGCAGGGCGTGGGGTGTGGGGAGGACGCAAAATGCTGCGGTGGAAGAGGGGAGCGAGCGAGAGAAAGAGTGTTCGGAAATCAATCAGGGGGATGGCAGCGCTGCCCAGGCTTGGGCCTGGGTGTGCGCCGCTGTACACAGGAGGCATTCAATAAAAATGCAGTCTGAATGTGGTGCGGCTAGGAGAGTGGGAGGTTGCGCTGGCCGAATGGCTGTGCTGCAGACGTCTCTCTCTCCGATCACGCACTGGCAGCAGCAATGATGCCGCCGCCGGGAAGCATCTCTGCTGCCTCTGCGCTGACCGGCACCGCTGCTGTGGGCAACTGTGTTGCACCATCAGCTGCCTCAGGCTCCGCCTGCGCCGCTGCCGCTGCAACGAGCACTGGCGGCTCCTGCTGAGCAGCAGCCTGCGGCAGGCCGCTGAGGCTCCCCAAGCGCGCGCTGCCCTTGCTGGCGCTCTTGGCGCTGCTGCTGGCGACCCTCGCCGCAGCGGCTGCAGTTTCGGCCGCAGCCTTGGTTGCCTGCGCCTTCTTCTGCCGGTACTCGATCGCCGCATGCATGGCCATGCGCACGCGCGGCGGCGCCTGAGAGGAGGCCATGACTTTGGCAGCCAGCGGGTCCTCCGCCTCCTCTGCCGCCGCCGCTGCCGCCGCATCCGAGGGGGACACCGCCAGCGAGGCGGCCGCGGCGGCCGCAGCGCCCACCGCCGCCTGCCCCTGCTTCTTCATCTTGTAGTCCATCACGGCGGCAAAGCGGTTGGCCATGACGTTGCGCTCGCCGGTGCCGGGCCCGTTGGCGTTGGTGGGGCCCATGCTGCCCATGGAGGTGCCTCCCGAGGGGCCGCCGCCGTTTGCGTTGCGCACCGACTCAGGGTCTGCGGGCAGGGGGGATGTCATGACGCAGGGCGCACCATGTTGCGGACACAGAAAGCGCAGCCTATACTGTGGCAGCCTAGCAGCTGGCCGGCAGGGCAGCTAGCCTGGTTGTTGAAGCGCAGCCGAACCGCTCACGCCCGCTGTGCACAGCACACTCTCTCTCAACGGCAAGCAATGGCTTCATAGCGTGCTCCACTGAGCGGACACTCTCACGGCGGTGCTCTCACCCCCTGGCCAGCTCCCTCACCCGGCACTGCCTCTGACATCTTGGTGCGAAGCACGGATGTGTCGCTGAACAGGCGGTCGCGCAGCACGACATACTGCTTGAACCGCTCAATCAGCCAGGGGATGCCTGCAGCGGGCGGGTTGGGCAGGCAAGAAGGTTGGCAACCCAATTGGGCGGCAAAGAAGCGTAGGCAGGCCGGGGGGGTGCACTGCATAGGGGGTGTCATGCACAGCTGTCGTGGCAGCTGCCCAACCAGTGGCCAAGCCACGCGCGCACTTTGTGCTACACATGAGAGTGCGGCATTTGTGTGCACTGCCCGCCCACCCACCTGTGCGCTGCACATCCACCAGGTTGGGCTTGCGCCCATTCTTCTCACGGAACGCAGCGGTCCAGGTGGACAGCTCCTCCTGCACAGCAGGCACAGCAGGGGCAGCGGTGTTCGGGGGCTGGCCTTGGTGCACACACACCACGGCAGCGTGACGCGAGCGGGACGCACGCACACCTGAGTGCATGGCATCATCACGGTTTGAGGCAACAAAAGGTGCCCTGAAGACCGCACAGCCCCAGGAACACTGCCCGCCCCATGCCACGCTGCCGTTGCCCCACCTGCAGCGCGCGATACTCGCGCAGCTCAGCCTTGAAGGTGTTCAGGATCTGGGTGCGGCTCAGCCGCTTGCCCGTGCGGCTGTCCGACAGTCCGCTCAGGCCCATGCTGTAGGCTGCAGCGCGCACAGCGCCCATGTGGGCGCCTGCGCTGCCGCTGGGGCTGGCCGGCACGCCAGCGGCGCCCAGGCCAGCGCTGCTGCCAGCTGGCGGCGCGCCGCCCGCGCTCAGCGAGCTGGCTGCGCTGCCGTTGGCCACGCCGCCGCTGGAGCCGGCGGCGCCTCTCGCGCCGCCACCGCCGTTGCCGCCTGCTGCTGACGAGGCAGAAGCCGTGGAGGCGGCTGCATACACAGCCTCCACTGCGTGCAGCACCCGCGTGGCCGCATGCCGGCGACGCGCCACCGCTGCAAGCTTATTCCGGTGCTCCGGGCTCTTGGGTTGCCCCCGGAACCGGTCCCCGACATCGGCACGCACTTCAGCGCTGACCGGGTGCCCTGCTGCTGCCGCTGACATGCGCTTGCGTGTCGCCAGGGGCTTGGGCTTGCCCAGCTTGGCCTCAGACATCTTGGCGCGCGTCTCGTCGTCGTGCGGCCGCCCCGCGTTCCACGACTGACGGCCCTGCAGCGGCAGGGGCACACACGTCGGGCAGGGTTAGTATGAGCCGGCTGGTTCCCCACAAGAACAAGATGCTTCTTTGCTGCTTCCTTTGCCCCAAGCAAGGAAGCTGCATAGCAGGCAATGCTGCTGGACCTGTGAGAAGTCGCAGACAAGAGTGTGTTGTGTGCCGTTTTGCTCTGCCAGCCCCAGGCACCCAGCACCCGCAAGCACCCAGCTGCGGGCACTCACCACCATAGCCTCCGTCACGCTGCGCCGGTAGTCCGGGTCCTTCCACTTTGCCTTCAGCTTCTGGCTCAGCTGCTTGCGCGTGCTCTCCGCCATGGGCACGCCCTTGTTCCAGGCGGGGTGGCCTGGCGGGCGGCCGGGGCCGCGCCGCGGCGGGGACACGCCGCCCGCGCTACTGCTGCTGCCATCCTGCTGCTGCAGGCGCGCACGTGGCGGGGAGATCGGGCGGGGTGTGAGGGTGTGGGCATGCAAGCAGGGTGCTTTGAAAGCTGTGCAGCGCGTTCCTAAGCAGTTGACAGACCCCAATGCCTGGCCGCGGCTGGTGACACAGCGGCGCACAGGTGCGGCACTCGCAGTGCGCTGCCGCCCCACCTGCGCCTGCGCCTTCACGTCGTGGCCGCCGGCTCCAGGCCGGCCGGGCTCTCCGGATGCCATAAAGCCTGCAACAAAGCGAGGGGCCCGTGATCAGGAGAGGCATTGGGCCCTAGCGCACCAGCACCTGCACGTGCTGTGCCCGGGCACTGCGCTGCCCTGCTCACCCCCATCCTGTCCGTAGGTCGCTTTGCAAGAGAAGGGGACCGTCCGCAGCCCGCGAGCCTGCCCAAGCGGCCGACTATAGGAAGTCGACGCTGGGGAGGTCACCAGCTGGCCTAGACGCATGGTTTTATCAAAGTTCCATGCTCCAGGAAGCTTTCGGGGTGCAGAGGTTTTGCGCCCAAGGGCAGCCACCCGATTTGCGCCGCCACCGAGCTTCGAGGGGAACCGCCAACAGGTGCTCTGTCCTGTGGAAAGCAATGTTCACGAGCGACGAGCGTGATGTAGGCAGCAGCGAGGCGGGGGCTCCTGCTTCACATCTGCCGCCGCCGCCAGGTCACAGCGCGGCAGGAGCCTGCAGCAGCAGGTCCTACACGTTGCGCAGAGCACTGTTACAAAAGCCGTGCACGATTCATGCATTCAGCATAGATGTGAACCCAGTATGTGTGTGCGTGTGTGCATGTGTACGTGTGACACTCCGCCTTTCACAGGCGACGCCCCGCGAGGCCAGCGGGCGGCCCCGCTGCCGCTGCCACCGGCGGTGCGGCAGCCGCCTGGGCAAAGGCGCCATCCAGCCAGGCCAAGTGCTTGGTCAGCCAGCCCTGCAGGCTAGCCATCTCTGCAATCAGGATGGTGACGGGCGGGTTGAGAACACTTGATGGCCTGCAAGCCCCTGGTCGTCTAGGGTCAAGCCCAACGAGCACCCACTCCAAGGCAGCCCAGGTGCCTCGTCACCACGGCAGAGGTGCCCAGCCGCCCTGCTCACCGGAAGTCCACTCCTGCTCCGAGTTTTGGTACCACGGCTTCAGGAGGACCTTCTCATAGCGATCAAAGTTACGCAGCACGGCAGGCTTGATCTGCGTGGGGTGCCGCGGGCGAGGGCGGGTCGGATGCCCCAGGCAGCAGGGAGGGTGCCCTTGCTGTCGGCGTGCGGCAGGACACGATGCTGAGAAAGTGCTGCACTCATCTTTTACCAACGCTTAACACCTCAGAGCTTGGCTGTGCTGGTGCTTGGCAGTTCAGTGCAAGGCCGCGCCACCGCCCCTTTCGACCCAGTCAAGCCCCCACCCACCTGTGCAGCAACGTCGGTGAACATGCGGCTGATGGTAGCGTCCGACCACACCCCCGCCCGCAGCTGCGCCCAGCGCGCCGCAGCAGCGCCGCTGAAACGCGGGTCGACCCACATGCGCCTGCGGGCGGGCGGACAGGCAGGCATGCAAATACTGTAGGTGGGCAGTGTGTAACCAGCAAGCCAGCACGCCAGTGGCGCCTGCACCTGCCACGTGGCGTGCCGGTTGCCGCCGTGCACTGTGAGCTCTGCACAGCCTTGTGCCACCCCAAGGGCACCTGCCACCCACAGGGCCTCTGCACAGGCCCAAACCCCACCCCCAACACTGCCAGCGCGCCCACACCAGGGATGACCTTAAGCTCATCAGCAAATGGACTGTCAATGCAGCCGGCTAATGCAGAAGCAGTGAACAGCTCGGTCCTTCGAGGTCCTCCCTGGCCCGCTTCCCACACCCTGTGAAGCATGCTAGCCAAACTAGCCACATGCGTGTGTGTGTGTGTAGCAGCAGGCGCACCTGTACCAGCGGCTGAGCCCGTCGTCTGGGTCCACCACGCAGCGCTCCTTGTCGGCGCAGATGAGGAAGCGCCAGCCCTCGGGGGAGGTGGCAGACCCGCCAGACTGGCCTGCACCCCGGGAAGGAGCCAAGTCAGCAGGCAGGCACATGTGGAGTGGAGCGGGAGGTTAGCGGTGCGCAGGGCATGCAGAGGGAAGTCAACCAGGGTGAGCACTGCACAGCACCAATTGCTGCCTCCCCAGCTCGCGCCACCTGGTCCTGCCCCTTGCCCTGCCCCGCACCTGGGCCGCTGGCGCCCCCGCTCTGCCAGCCCTCCACTGGGTAGCCGCAGCACAGGCCGTACGCCTCGTTGTAGTCCCAGGCAGGGCCTGCTGCCATCGGGGCGCCCTTCTCCTTGTGCAGATAGATGGAGCCGCTGCAGAGGGGCAGGCGGGTGGACGCGGCGGAAGCGGGCGGCAAGGGCGGAACTGCTTAGAAGAGACGCATGCGGTTGTCCCCAAGCCGGTTGATGACTCTGCTGATGTCGCTGCCAGCGCGGCTGCACTGCGCTGGCCAGGTGACAGGGCGGCACCGTGCGGCGGTGTTCATGCGCCGCCAGCTCAGCGCCCTGCCATCTCAGCACTGCATCTTCCACCCTCCTGCCAGCCACTTACCGGTACCCATCCGGGTTTTTGGTGAGCTCTGTGAGCAGGAAATAGTCCACCCAAGCGGGGCCGTCGATGTAGGTGGTGTAGCTGGGGGAGCGGCTGCAGGGTGGCAGGCAGGCGTGCGGGCGGGCCGGGGGCAGACGCAGAAGCAGGGGTTCCTTTCAAGAGCAAGGCCTTCCAGGCGGGCCCGGCAATGTACGTGGTACAGCTGGGGAAAGCCTTTGGGGGCGGGGAGGGGAGACAATTCGAGCGCCATTCCTTATATTGCGCCACTGCTGTACAGGGAGATGGGCAGGGCACTGAAATGTTATGCTGCTCCAGCCCAGACGACTGCCGCTCCTCCGCCGGGTGGATTGCTCCCCTCCTACCCACGCACCTGAGCCAGTCGGGCGCCTCCAGCGCATCCTGGAAGGTCTGCAGGTAGCTGGCCAGCCAGGTGCGGGCCTCGGGCGGGTTCTTCTTGGGGTCGCTGCACACATTACACACATGCAGGTGGCAGGGTGGGGCACAGAGGGGGCAGGCGGGGGGCAGGGAGGGTTGAGGCTTCAAATGGGGGTGGCCGCCAGTAGCAGCTGTCGGAGGCGGGTCAGGTCAGCTGCCACAGGCAGCAGTTAAAGGCAGCTGGCCTGTGCAGGCCCGCTGTCATCTGGCTGGATCAAGCAAGGGGGTGGCCCGCTTGCCGCACGCCCACCACAGCCAGTTGTTCCCCCCGCCCCCTCTGGCTCATTGCTGCTGCACAGCGCTCACAGCAGGAGGAAGGGGTTCTGCCAGCCGGTCAGCGGCCCCATGCGCACGTCCTTGGCCTCCAGGTTGTCGTTCTCGTAGCTGGCGGGAGAGGGAGGGAGAAGAAAGCACACCATACTATTTGACTCTCAAAGCAGGTTGTCATTCTCGTAGCTGGAGGGGGAGGGCAGGAGAACAAAGCAGACACTCGCACTTGCGGTTGGCTCAACAAAAGTCTGCAGGCGGCCTCCAGGTAAATTGTTCTTGTGGATGGGAAGAGGGAGGGGTCAAGTTGGTCACGTCACGTTGCAGAGTCCAGCTACGCGGGCCCCGACACTTCACCAGGTCCGCTCTGCCCTGCCCACCAGCCCAGGCAGAGCTCCTGCCCAGCAATGCGCATGCGCGCATGCCACACCCGTAGCGCCCCTCACCTGAATAGGTAGCCCCCGGTGAGGTCTGGCAGCTCAAGCTTGGTGATGTTTACCCGCTGGGGGGACTGCAGGCGGGACATTATGCCTTGATTAGAACAATGTGAGTTGACATTCAATGGGTGTGTCTGGGGTCCGGTGAGGAGGGTGCATGGCATGTGTAGCAGACGTGTTCACAAACAGTGGTTGTGTCTGCACAATCAGTGGTTGTGTCTGGGGTCTGGCGGTGGGAGTGCGGTGGTGTGCAGGGTGGGGTCGGAGTGGGATGTGCAGGGCAGCGGGCAGACAAGAGAACGCAGCACATGCCAGGGGAGGCCAGGAAAGGGCATGCCAGCTGGCGCCAGGTCACCCCGCCACCTCACCCACCCACCCTCTTGATTTTCTCCAGCCCGATGTAGATGCCGTGGTAGTGGTCCAGCGACAGCTGGGGCGAGGCATCGTCCTGCAGGCGGGCAGGCCAGGATGCCAGGGAGTGTGAGCTGCTACTAGCTGCTGTGAGCTGCTGCTATAGTATAAGCTCACTGCACGCTGCCCGCGCTCACGCTGAGAAGTGTTCACAGTAACATAAGCAGCCGGGGGAGGGGAGGCGTGTCTCACAGCAAGCACGCTGGAAGACAGGCGGGGTGCCTGGAGGAAGAGGCCGACCCAGACGGTGCGCAAAGTGCCCACCCACCCACCCACCTGCACCCAACTATCCCCACCCACCCCACCCACCCAGCTCTCCAGTGCCATGCCCTCCCTGCGTCAGCGAGACTGCCAACCTGGAGAAAGAGCTCGATCCAGACGGTGCGCGAGGCGTAGCGCCCCGAGGCGCGCGCCAGGTTGTAGGTCAGCCAGTTGCGCACGCCCTGGGTGAGGTCCACCTCGTCGCCGCCATAGCTGCGCAGGGCGGGTGCAGGTGAGGTGGGGGAGTGAGGGGGAGCAGGAGGGAACGCCTTGCGCCAGGTTCGCCCCGCCGCTGCCTAGGCTGGTCAGAATTGGTGGTGCAAGATGAGAAGGAGGGAACAAAAAATACACACTACTGGGGGAAGCAGGAGTTGGAAGGCTGGAAGCGGGTGGCACACTGGCAGGGGAGGGACACGCCAGTGCTACTGCCCTGCAGCCCAACCACGCATCCACCCCCGGGCCCGCCTCACAGGATCCACTCATCATCTGCCGGCATGCCCAGGAAGGGGAACTCCAGCTTCTTGCCGCCCTCCTTCTGCAGGTCCAGCCGGAAGCTCTTCTTGGTGGCGTTGGAGCTGGCTGCAGGGGGCACAGATCAGGTGGGAGGCAGGCCAGAGGGGAGGCAACGCTGTGAGGGTCCATCGTGGTGCTTTGGGGGTGAGTAGAGGCCCGGGTCGGACGAGGGGCTGCCGGTGGGGCAGCAGCGGCCGACGGGCCAGCGCAAGAGGCAGCAGGAGGGGAGGATGCAGAGGCAGCAGGGCCACGAGTTGGAGTGATGCGAGATGCGCTGGTGAGCATTGAGAGGTCCCACAGGGCAGGGGGGGCACGGAGCAGAGCCAGCACCGTGGTTTGGCATGATGAGCTCCCAGAGGCTGGCTGGCGGGGACCCTCCCTCCCACTCACTTGTGCCTCGCACTGCGGCATCTGCCAGCCCCTCGTAGTCCTCAAAAGCACCTGCGGAGTGCGATTAGTGTCCTGAATGTTATCAGATCATGGTCGGCACCAGTAGGTGTGCAAGGCGGGGCCACTTTCCCTCCCTCCAAGAAAGCGCCCGCCTCACGCATGGCGCACAACCCTCAACCCCACCTGCGCTGCATGTGCAGACTCGCACAGTCGCATTCACGCCCTTCTCCTCCAGCTTGGCTCCAGAGGTGTCGAGCACCACCACTGGCAGGTTGCTGCTGAAGCCCAGCGCCTGCAGCTGAGCGCAGCACGTGCCGCCCCCAGCGCCAGCCGCCACGGCCGCGCCCGGAGGGGCAGCGGCCAGCGGGCTGGCGGGCGCCTGCATCAGTCGCCTGCGCGCGTGCATGGGCGCCGCAGTGGAGCAGGCGGCCAGCATGCAGCAGCAGGCGGCGAGCAGAGCCCAGCAGGGCCGCAGAAGTGGGGGACGCGGCATGGCGGAGAGGAGCGGGCAAGGCCGGTTCAGAACTGAAATTGGTCGATCAATGTCAGGTGATCAAGAGCAATGAGCAAAACCAGCGGAAACAGAGAGGAGCTGCCACAGGCTTCCATGCTGGCTCCAAGAGTCCGCTTTGGCAAGCTTATTCTGAGCTCACAATTGCCATTGGCTATTTTGTGATCACTTCGCGCACGAGGCAAGCACGCAAGATCCGTGCTTTAGCTAGCGAACTCTAGCGCCGGGCGGTCAGCAGTGCCCCGCCAATCCCTGCTCCTTTGCGGTGCATAGCTGCTAGCCGACATGGAGGATGCCAATAGAGAGAATCTGGAGCGCCCAGAGGAGGCGACTGCACTCACAGACGATGGCCTTCTACATGTGCTCACGCTTCGAGAGGGCGAGGGGGAGGTGCCGCCAAAGCACTCTCGATGCTTGGGTAAGGCGCACTAAGGCTGCTGCGCATTGCCGCAGCGAGCCTGCCCGCCGCTGCTGTTCTTCCGCCGCCGCCGCCGCCGCTGCCGCTCCCGACTGGTTGTTGTCTACCACTTGTGTGCCGCTGGCCCCTCTTCGCTCAAACACCAAGCTCGTGCCATTCTGCTCTACCTGCAGTGCACTACGTGGGGCGGCTGGCGGCCAGCGGGGAGGTTTTCATGGACACCCGCAATGAGAGCCAGACAGAGGAGCCCCAAGTGGTGGTGGCTGGGCGCGGTGCGTGGGGAGCCGTGTGTGTGCCCATGGGGGGTCGGGGCCGTAGGCGGTTGGTCGGTCGAGTGGCAGAGGCGTAGCATTGAAGAAACACGTGCTGTTGTGAACCGCTGCTGCTGATGTAGCATGACGAGAGCTCCCGCCCGGCAGTCCTGGCAACTGCAGCCCTTTGCCCTGCACCAACCCTGTGCACCAACATCGTGGCGTCGCCGCCTGCCTGTGCAGATGCGGCAGCTCAGGAGACGGGTCTTGCACTGGCGGTGGCGCGCATGCGGTGCGGCGAGCGCTGCCGCGTGTGGGCTGCCCCCAAGTACGGGTACGGCGAGCGGGGCAGCTTCTCCTTCCCCACCGTGCCACCCAACGCACACCTAGTGTGAGTATGAGAAGTGCAACGCCATGCTGTGCCGTGCTGTGCCCTGCTGCGCAAGCCCTCGCCTTGGCATGTGTGTTGCGTATGCATGTGAGGTCAGGGCAAGGACTGCCGTGCTCCCAGCTGTCTCACACCCCTCTCCCCCGTCCCCCCCCTTGTTTCAGTTACGACATAGACCTGCTGGACTTTGAGCCCCCCAACGAGGAGAAGGAGCGTGGGTCGATGACGTTTGAGGAGCGGCTGGAGGCGGCGGAGCGGCGGCGGGCAGACGGCAATACAGCCTTCCAGGCGGGGGCTGCAGGGGAGGCGCTGAAAAAGTACAGGTGGGTTGCACACATGCATAGCCAGTCGGTTGACGTGGGGCGGGGCGGGTGGGGTGCTGGTGTGCATTCGGCAACGCAGCCTACCTGGCAGGGGCGACAGGCGAGGCGCATGATCCCCCTGCATGCGTGCCACTTTACATTCAAGCCAACGCGAGCTCGTGCTCATCAAGTGTGCAGGCTGGCGCTGTCCTACCTGAACGAGGATCTGCTGATGCAGCTGGGCGACTTCCACTTCCAAAAGGCCATGGACGTCAAGCGCCCCGTGCAGCTCAACATCGCGGCCTGCCAGCTGCGCCAGGTGAGCGGCGAGCAACGGGCGCATGCACATGCGGGATGTGTGTGGGCGGGTGGCGTTTGGCTTTGTAAGGCTTGACAAAACGAGGGTCCATGGGCCAGCTTTGCCCACCGCGCGGGTGGGCCAGCAGCAGCAGCCGGCAGCGCGCGTGCAGCAGGAGGCACCTGCTCCCCGCTGCTCTGCCTTGCCCAATACAAAGACCTCCCCTACCGTTTGTCCTTCCTTCCCGCAGGAGGACTATGACAGTGCCATCGTGACCTGCTGTGAGGTGCTCTCAGAGGACCCCAAGAATGCAAAGGCGCTGTTCCGGCGGGGGCGGGCGCGGCATGCGTTGGGCCAGCTGGACGCGGCGCGGGTGGATTTGGAGGCGGCACGGGCGGCGGCGCCCGGGGATGCCGGGGTGGTGCGCGAGCTTGCGGCGGTGAAGGCGGCCCTGAAAGAGGTGTGTAGGGTGGGGGTGGGGGTGAAGGAGGCGGGGGGCGTGGTAGGACGGCTGTGTGCGTGTGCTTGCCTGCGCCGTGCACCCCATGCGGCTCCGTGACGTGCACAGCTGCAGCTGGTGGGTGCAACAGGGGAGTTCAGTGCTGCTGATGCAGCCTGTAATGCCTACTTGCTGCCTGTCTGCATGCCGCATCCGCCTGCTGTCACGCGAGGCTTCAAGCGCACGCGCCCCTCCCTGGGTTGTGCCACCCAATGCAGGAGCGTGCGGCGGGGAGCAAGCTGTTCAAGGGCTACTTTGAGAAGAACAGTGATCGGCTGTATGAAGAGGAGGAGGCAGCACAACCAGCAGCAGCAGCAGCGGCAACGGAAGCAGCTGATGGGCAGCAGCAGCCTGGCAGCGGTGTGCAGCAGCAGCAGCAGCAGCAGCGGCACCAGCAGTTCGGTTTGCTGCCACGGGCGGCATTCCTTATGGCGGCGGCGCTCGGACTTGTGTCCCTGCTGCTGCCGCTGCTGCGGCAGTGGCTGCCAGGGTTCAATTGAGGCTGCTTATGGTTGAACACACTTTTTCGTTCTGTGGAAACGGTTTCAGCCTTGGCTGTGAGATGAATGCACTAACGAACAGGCAGAGCCAGAGCCTGTGCCCCTCCGACCCCTGCGCCCTTTGCTTGTGGTAGCGGTTGGCCCAGGTGGGGGAAAGGTGCGTGAGCCAGAAGGACATCAGGGAGACCAGATGGTTTATGAGTGGCCCTTTGTGCCTTTTAGAGTGTGTGGTCACAGCTTGGCGGCCGTGGATGGATGAGCCAACCGTGTGCCCCGCCACCTTGCCGCCGCAGAGTGGCGCGAAGCGCGCACGGCAGGGTGAGATTGATTTGGAGTGCAACGCATTCGCCGATCTGCGCCACGTTATTTATCACTGCTCAACATGAGGCGTTCTGGGCGGCTCCTGGGGCTGCTTGCCCGCCGCCTCGGCGCGGAGGCTGGCGTGAGCACCGCCGAGACGGCCACCACCGCACCGCGGTTCTTCACGGCTTCAGCACTGCGCCAGCCCATCATCGGAGGTGCGGCCGAGCGCCGATCCCCACTGCACCGAGTGGTAGTGTCCGCGGGCGTGCCGACAGCCAGCGCCCCGCGCATTGCGGCAGGCGCAGCCAGCAGTAGTCCGCCAGATGGTGGCAACGGATGCCGGGTGGCCGCATGCAACCCGCCACCCGCTTGGGGTGGTGCAAGCCCTGCCGCCGCCGCTCAGCTGCCGCCCGCCTGCCTGCCCACCTGCTGCCGCCGCCGTTCCGGTGGTAGAATAGCCTCTGCCTCTGCCTGCCCACACCCACTGCAGGCCTGGCCAGCCTGCCCGGCCATGGTGCTGCGGGCCTGGCGCGCTGGGGAGCCATGCGCCCCATCTCTGTGCAGGCGCTCAAGCCCAGCGACACGTGAGCAGGCGCCCGTGGGGGGAGGCTTTGAACGTTGGTGCAGCGTCAGTGGCTGGTTTGAACAGCAGGAGCATGCCAGTATCCCTTCGCCCCACGTCCCATGCGTGCACGCACCTCACCACACCGCCCCCCTGGTCTGGGCGCGCAGCGAGGGCAGCCGCGTTTCCGGCGCCTGTTCAGGCGCCAGTTCCCACCCTGCACCTCCCACCCCCTGCGCCCGCCTCCCCCCAGGTTTGAGCCCCGCCACAACAGCATCACCCCCGCGGAGCAGACGCACATGGCGCAGTTCTGCGGGTTTGACAGCCTGGACGCTCTGGTGGAGGCCACCGTGCCGGCCGCCATCAAGCGCACCGACGGCATGCCGCTGGGTCCCAAGTACCACGAGGGCCTGACCGAGAGCGAGTTCCTGGCCATGTTCAAGTGAGGCAGGGGCAGGCAGGAAGAGGGGGAGGCACCAGGGGGCGCTGAGACGCCTGGGTCGTGGTGGTGGTGGTTGTGTTCACATCGGCGGCGGTGCTTGCCTCGCAACCCTCACCCAAACAGAGGAGGTGGGGGCAAGGACACTCACTGTGTAGAGGAGCCGCAGGCCTGGCCACCCTAGGCGCCAGTGCACCGCTTCCATCCACAGGACTCAGGGTGAAGATTGCTGGCAGAGCAAGGGTGTTCAGGCATGCGGTGGGCCGGCCTGTCCTCATCCCTGGACTCTGGTTGTGCCTGCCTGCGCAGGGAGATGGCTGGCAAGAACAAGGTGTTCAAGAATTACATTGGCATGGGGTACTACGGCACCCACATCCCCCCCGTCATCCTGCGCAACCTGCTGGAGAACCCCGGGTGGTACACGCAGTACACGCCCTACCAGGCGGAGATCGCGCAGGGCCGGTGAGCCGCCGCGTGCGGCGCTGCCTGCGGCGGGCAGGCGGCCGGCCGGCTGTGTGGGGCTGCGTGTGTGGTGGGTCCTTGCACATGGGCTGAAGCTGCGCGTCCTGATCTGGAAGCACTTGTGCACCCCTGTTCGCTCTCCCTACCGCATAGTTTCCCTCCAGCCCACCGCTGCCCCCGACACAGTCCCAGGCCACAGTCCCCTGCTAGTCACCACTGCTGAACTTTTTGGGTTTCTCACCCTTCTTTGTTTCCTGCTTTCTTGCGCGCTTTCCTCCCCCCTGCTACGCAGCCTGGAGTCCCTGCTCAACTTCCAGACCATGGTGGCCGACCTCACCGGCATGCCCATGTCCAACGCCTCCCTGCTGGACGAGGCCACCGCCGCCGCCGAGGCGATGACTATGTGCAGCGCTGTGGCGCGCGGCAAGAAGCCCCGCTTCCTCGTCTCCTCAAAGTGCCACCCGCAGACCATCGCCGTCTGCCAGACGCGCGCCGACGGGCTGGGCCTCAAGGTATGTGGCGGGGGACGGGAGGCGTGGGGTGGGAGGCAACGGGCTGGTGCACATTTAGCGAAGAGGCAGAGCGGCCGATGGGCTGGGGCTTAGTTTGCAGGGAGCATGGGAGGAGCGAGGGTATGCCGTGCAGGCGTGGGGGCAGCGCAGCGTGGCATGAAAGCGGAGCAGCAGAGGCCGGGGCAGCGTCGCGGGGGCAGCAGGTGAGTGCCGCCACACAACACAGCCAGTCAGCTGTTGTGTAAGAAGATCAGGAGGGCGAACGCCTCCGCATGGGGGCCCAGCACCAACGCACTCGTTCAAGCATGCTCCGATCACAAGTCGACCAAACGGGTGCCCGACTCTTGTGTGCAGGTGGAGGTGATGGATGAGAGCGCGTTCCCCATGGAGAGCGACGTGTGCGGCATCCTGCTGCAGTACCCCGCCACCGACGGCAGCATCCACGACTACAAGGTGCGGAGCGGGGGGATGTGCGGCGCGTGAGGTCCTTGTTCAAGTGTGTTGTGATTTGTGTGTGGGGGAGATGGGAGTGAGAGCAGGGAACCTGCCGTCGTAATGGATTTTGCTGCCCCTGTCTTCAATAGGAGAAATGCCGGATGTGTGGCCCCCGCAGGTCACTGCAGGTGCCAAACGTCGCCTGTTCGGCGCTAACTCGTTGTACGTACTGGTGTCTGCCCCTGCAGTCCATTGCCGCCAAGGCGACCGCCGCCAAGGTGAAGGTGGTGGTGGCCACCGACCTGCTGGCGCTCACCAAGCTGGCGCCACCTGGCGAGTGGGGTGCGGACATCGTCATCGGCTCTGCACAGGTGGGAAGACAAAGGGGGATGTGGAAGCATCGGCGGGGGGGCGGGGGCAGTGGGCGGTTGGGGTGCACAGGGTGGAGTCTGGACTGGAGGGCGCTGTGCTGCTTGCGCTGTGCTGTGCTGTGCAGGGCGATGCGTTGCGAAAAGGATCCGCCTACGCTTGCCACAGCTGCCTGGCTGTCTCTGACCTCCCACCTCCCGCCCGCCCCACCCTTCACCCCGCCCGCAGCGCTTTGGCGTGCCCCTGGGCTACGGCGGCCCGCACGCCGCCTTCCTGGCGTGCCACGAGGAGTACAAGCGCCTGCTGCCTGGCCGCATCATCGGCGTGAGCCGCGACGCGCAGGGCGCCCCCGCGCTGCGCATGGCCATGCAGACCCGGGAGCAGCACATCCGCCGCGACAAGGCCACCTCCAACATCTGCACTGCGCAGGTGAGGGGTGGTTTCCTGTTGTTGTTGGTTGTTGTTGTGAGGGGTGGCAGTGGGGGTTTGGGTGGGATGCAAAGGCAGGCATTGGAGACAAGGCTACCTCCAACATCTGCACCGCGCGTGGGGCGGGCGCCACGGTCTTAAGGTGTCGGGACCGGATTCAACACAGCAGCTTTATATGGCCAACGGCCGCCGCCGCACAAGCTGCCTCTCTGACCGCTCCTCATGCTTTGCTTCCCGGCCCTGCAGGCGCTGCTGGCCAACATCGCCGCCATGTACGCGGTGTACCACGGCCCCAAGGGCCTCACCGCCATTGCCGACCGCGTCAACGGCCTGGCCGCCGTGCTGGCTGAGGGTGCGCTAACACTGGGGCCTCTATCATCAAAGTTTGCGACTGTGGGTTGTATTGCGACTGTGGGTTGTAAAGGGGCCGCATGCATGCATGCAAGCTAAAGTTTGTAGGAGCTGGGCGGCTGTGGTGCTGGGCAGCATGGCTCGGGCATGCCAACTTCACATGTTGGCCGTGTCCCGCCGCCTGCTCACTGCCTTGCCCTACCGCCCTGGCTGCACCGTGCAGGTGCCAAGAAGCTGGGCCACGGCGTCGGCTCCGCCCCCTTCTTTGACACCGTGTCCATCTCCGTGGGCGACGCGCCTGCTGTGGTCAAGGCGGCGGCGCAGCGTGGCATCAACCTGCGCCAGCTGGACGCCGCCACCGTGTCCATCTCTGTGGACGAGACCACCACCCTGGCCGATGTTGATGAGCTGTTTGCCATCCTGAACGGCGGCAAGGCGGCGGGCTTCACTGCCGAGAGCCTGGCGCCCGGCGTGGAGGCCGGCGTGGGCGGCTTTGCGCGCACCACCCCCTTCCTGCAGCACGACGTGTTCAACGCATACCACACTGGTGAGATCGGCGGGCGGCGGGCGGGCGCACTGCGTGGGTGGGGCGACGGGGCGGCATGCGTGCACGGTGCATGGGTGGGGATGAGGGTCACACGCCGCTCAGCAACTTCTCCTCCCACCGGCTGCCCTCTCAGTGCCCCTGCTCCCTCCCAATCCTGCCTGGCTCTGCTCCGTTGAGAGCAGCCCATGCTGCTGCGCTGCCTGAAGCGCCCTGTTCCGACTTGGCCTCCCCTTGGCCTCCCCTGGCACCTACCTCTGCGCACCTCCCCCCGCCCTGCCACCCCCCCACTCGGACCCCCCCAGAGCACGAGCTGCTGCGCTACCTGAAGCGGCTGGAGAACAAGGACCTGTCCCTGTGCCACTCCATGATCCCCCTGGGCTCTTGCACCATGAAGCTCAACGCGACCTCTGGTGAGCCATGCTTGGCAGACAGGAGGCAGGGGCAGCGCAGCACAGCACAGCACAGCACGCCAGCACAGCATGGGCATGATGCGCTGCAGCACAGAGAGCAGCATGGCGCACTGCTGTACGGCGCACACTCGCTTCCACAGTACCGACCCCTCCCCTCCCCTCCCCCTCCCTCCCTCGTGTCTGTCCCCGCCCTGCCTCCCCGCAGAGATGATCCCCATCACCTGGCCCGAGCTGGCCAACATCCACCCCTTTGCGCCCATGGACCAGGTGCAGGGGTACCAGGAGATGTTCGAGGTGAGCCCAGAAGGAGGGGTGCAAGATGTGGGCTAATGGGGGAGGGTTTGGCAGGGGAGGCGCCACCGAACAATGGGCGCAAGGCCTGGCAGGGGCGGCATTAACAATGGGCCCGGGTGGGGGGGGAGGGACTGGAGACCGGGAGAAGTTGGAGGGGGGTATAGTTGCCCTGGTGCCGGCATCAGTAGCAGCATTGCGGGCATGTGCCGGCGCTGACGTGTCGCCCTCTGCCCCCTCCCGTGTATCGCCCGGCCTGCCTGCCTGCCCGCCCTCAGGACCTGGCACAGCAGCTGGCCACCATCACTGGCTTTGATGCCGTCAGCCTGCAGCCCAACTCCGGTAAGGGAGGGGCGCTGCTCTGGTAAGGGAGGGTTGGGCCAGCCACAGGCGGGGCCATGCGCTCACGGGGAACGCATGAAGGGCGGCAGCTGTAGGTGTCCCGCCCGCTCTCTTGGCACCCTGCTCCTGCCCGTCGCCCCGCTTCTGTGCCGGCCTCAGCCAGCTCGCCTCGCCTGATCCGCCGCCACACCGCCTTGCCCCACACCCCCTGCTCTGCCTCCCGTAGGCGCCAGCGGCGAGTACGCCGGCCTGATGGCCATCCGTGCCTACCACCAGAGCCGGGGTGACCACCACCGCAACGTGTGCATCATCCCGGTGTCCGCCCACGGCACCAACCCCGCCTCCGCCGTCATGGTGGGTGGGTGGGAGGATGAGCAGCTAGTGCCCCTGGTGCAAATGGTTTGCGTGGCGGCTGGGTCGTGGGTGCTCGCCTGGCGCCCCTGTTTGCATGTGCAAGAGGGATGCCCTGCAGTGCCTCCTTCCCAACCGGGCCCGCCGCTGGCTTACCTGTGCTGCCGGCCTGCGGCTGGCTTCTCAGCCCAGCACCCTGCCAGCCTGCGCCTCTTCCTGAGAGGATCCACCGCCGCGTGCTCACCTGCTGGCCTGCAACAACCCCTGCCCCTGTGTTGCGTGCTGCCAACAGGCGGGCATGACGATTGTGCCGGTGGGTGTGGACGCCAAGGGCAACATCAACATTGCGGAGCTCAAGGAGAAGGCGGTGAAGCACAAGTGAGGCGCGGGCAGCTGGTGTAGAATGGAAGTGTGGTTCCGCATGTGTGGGTGGTTGTGGGACAGCGGTGAGGCTGAGGCGAAGGAGAAAGCCGTGCAGCATACGGCGGTGGCGCATACCAGTTCTTTTTGTCATAGCTAACCTCCCCCCGCCTCCCCGCCTGGCTGCCCCGCTGCAGGGACAACCTGGCTGCCCTGATGATCACCTACCCCTCCACGCACGGCGTGTACGAGGAGGGAGTGGACGACATTTGCAAGGCCATCCACGACAACGGCGGCCAGGTGGGCAGGGGTTGCGGTTGGAGTGGCACAGTTGTAGGGTGCGCCTGGGAGTGTGTGTGTGTGAAGCAGCCGCTCGGTTGTCTTCCTCTCGGCTCCCATGTGCCTCCCTACCTCCCTGCCCTCTCGTGCACCCCCAAGCTTACCACTACGTCATATCAACCCCAAAACCGTGCCCTACCTCACCATCACTTCTCCCTCCCTGGTACTGCCCACGGTACCGCAGGTGTACATGGACGGTGCCAACATGAATGCGCAGGTGGGCCTGACCGCCCCCGGCATCATCGGCGCCGACGTGTGCCACCTCAACCTGCACAAGACCTTCTGCATCCCCCACGGCGGCGGCGGCCCCGGCATGGGCCCCATCGGCATCAAGGCCCACCTGGCGCCCTTCATGCCCACCCACCCCGTGGTGCCCACCGGCGCCTACCCCAACTTCAAGGGGGACAAGGTGGGCGGGGGCTGGGGTGGGGCGGGGTGGCGGTTGTGTGTGTGTGTGTGATCGGCTGGCATGGCATGGCGCGGGGGCCTGGCACAGCAGCATTGTGGCACAGCGCATGGCGTTGTGCAGCAGTTGGCGTGGGCACGGCGAGCCCTGGCGCCTGTGCTCCTGTGCTGAGCACTTGCGCCCCGCCCCCCTCCCCTTCCCCTCGCACTGTCCCGCCCCTGCAGGACAGCTTTGGCTGCATGGCGGCCGCCCCCTACGGCTCCTCCCTCATCCTGCCCATCTCCTACGCCTACATCTCCATGATGGGCTCAGAGGCGCTCACAAACGTGGGTGCAGAGGCCGGGAGGGAGGGAGGGGAAGAGGGGTTGAGGAAAGAAGCCAGGGGAGGTTGGAAGGAGTGGATGGGCCGCATGCGTGCCAGGGGGCAGTTCCCTCAGTGCCCGCTCCATTCCACCCTCTCCAAAAGCCCTGCCGCCCCATCTGCTCTCCACTCGCCCTCTATCCCTGCCCCCTCACCCGCAGGCCTCCAAGCTGGCCATCCTGCAGGGCACACAACAGATCCCTACCTTTGTGTGCAGTACACCCTCAAATTGTGCGTCCCACCCCCATGTGTGTTGACACTACTGCAGGCCTCCAAGCTGGCCATCCTGAACGCCAACTACATGGCCAAGCGGCTGGAGCAGCACTACCCCGTGCTGTTCCGCGGCGCCAACGGCACCTGCGCACACGAGTTCATCATCGACATCCGGTGGGTGGCTGACGTGGCGGGGTGATGTGGCGGGGGTGACGTGGCACTCGTGAGGGTGATGCAGTGTCCCAGCACTTGACAGCCTTTCGCTGCTGCGGCCGGCGCTGGGACACTGCCAAGCGGACCCTCTAGACTTGCAACCTTTGCAACATACCACTTTGCGACGCCCGCTCTGATCCTCCCTGATCACACGTTGCGACCCCCCTTCTGATCCCTCCCCCCCTCTGCAGCCCCATCACCGACTCCACGGGCATCGAGGCGGAGGATATTGCCAAGCGGCTGATCGACTACGGCTACCACGCCCCCACCATGTCCTGGCCCGTGTCGGGTGAGCCTGAGGCGCTCTGTCGGGAGCCGAAAGCAGCAGCTGTGACGCCTCCACCAGCTCTGCATGCGCTGGCTGCAGAGGAAGCTGCCCGCCCTGCTTGAAGCCGTGCACGTCTTCTGGCAACCCACGGTGCTGTGTGGCGCGCATGCACGCCACCTGCCCACCCTGCACCCCTGCGCTGCCTCCCTCCCTGACCCCGCCCCTGCCACTCCCTCCCCAACCCCCGTGTCCTCCCCCCTCTCTGCCCACCCCACATCTCTGCGCTGCCTCCCTCCCTGACCCCGCCCCTGCCACTCCACTCCCATCCCCCGTGTCCTCCCCCCTCCTTTGCCCACCCCACATCTTTGCGCTGCCTCCCCCCTTGACCCCGCCCCTGGCATTTACCCCCTGTCCTCACCCCTCCCCCCTGCCCCCCGCAGGCACCCTGATGATTGAGCCCACCGAGAGCGAGAGCAAGGCGGAGCTGGACCGCTTCTGCGACGCCATGATCTCCATCCGCAACGAAATCCGCGACGTCGAGTCCGGCAAGGTGGGCGGGCGCCGGGCCTGGCCTGGAGTGTTGCAGCGCCTGCCGGCTGTTTGCTCACCAGCTCATCACTCAAGCGCCATTGACCAGCCACGCATTCACTCACGCACTCACGCACTCACCATGCTCCCCTGCCAGTGGGGCGGAACGCCAACGCGCCCATCACCCTGCCCTGCCCGCCTGCACGCGCGGCCGGCCTCCCTCTCCCACGCCTCAGCCCCTCCCTGTTCACACCCCCTCCCCCACGTGCTCCCCCCCTTGCAACTTGCAGGCCGATGCCAAGAACAACATCCTGAAGCACGCGCCCCACAGCCCCGACGTCGTGCTGGCCGACAAGTGGGACCGCCCCTACTCCCGCGAGCAGGTGCGCCTGCTGCCCGCTGTGCCCGCTGTGTCTGCTGCGCCCGCTGGGTGCCACGTGTAACGGCTGCAGTCGTGTGGAGGTGCTCTTGCCCCCATGCTGCTGCTGCTCCTTCTGCTGCGAAGTGTGCCGCGTTGCCCTCAGCCTGTGCGCCCTGCCCCCTTCCCTCGCCTCTCACTTCTTTGCCCCATGTGTGCCTCCTCCCCGCAGGCCGCCTACCCCGCCGCCTGGGTGCGCCAGTCCAAGTTCTGGCCCACCACCAGCCGGTGAGCCCGCCCTGCCCTGCCCTGCCCTACCCTGCCCGCCCTGCCTGCTGTGGCGCACGCAGTGCATCCTGCCTGCCACCGTGCCTGCTCACCCGCCTGCCTGTACACAAATTGGCTGGCGGCAAGCCCACGCCCTGACGTCCACAACCTGTGCCGAACCAAAGTCCTGACTCCCTCCCTCCAAACGCACTCCCTCCTCCCGTGCAGCGTGGACAACGTGTACGGCGACCGCCACCTGGTGCTGACCCTGCCCAAGCCCACGCCCGCCGAGGGTGCCGCCGCCGAGGAGGCGCAGGCCGCAACCGCCTGAAGGGCTCAAGGCCCCCACCCCCGCCCCCCACCCCACCCATAGTTTATGTTGTGATGCGGGATCCCTGACACACGCTGTGGCGCGGCCTGGATGGCCGCCGGCAGCTGCGCTGCGCCTGCTGGGGCCAGCCGCGCGAGGTTTTTGTCCCCTCGGTAGTCTTTTGGTCTCTCTGCCCGCTGCACGCCCCGTCAGCCCCGCCCGCCCCGCGCGGGCGGGCGCGCACACTTTTTCCCCGTTCTGCGCTTCCCCCTCTTCCCTCGCATCATTTCATTGCCCGTCCGGGGGCAACCACCCCCCTGCCCCCCTCGTGCAATCAGCCACATTCATCCCTCCGCTCACTCGAAACCATGCAGCACTTGGAAACTCATGAAACGCAGCAGACCAACATGTATCGCCTCTGCCCCCCCCTCCATATGAGCACCCCCTCTTCTGCGCCTGCATGAAATCATGTGTAATGCAACACCTTGTCTGCCCAGACGGAAGGTAAATGCTCGCAGCAAAGGTTTTAGTATGACACAGCCACACATGGGGAAGGCTGCCGAGGTCCCCCCGCCTTCCGCCCTGCTGTCCTGAGCTGGCTGCGCGCCAGAAACGCACCTGCCGCCTCCTTGGGCGCCACAATTCAATTCGCAATTAGGATCCAAATAAGCGAGAGGTCCAGAGGCGCGCAGGCCAACGCGCGATGGCCAAAAGGCCATCACAAGCGGCGCCGCCCCGGCTGACGCCGGAGTCGCAGAGAGAGGACGTGCTAGAATTCCTTCAGCAGGCTGTGGGCCTGCCACCCGACATAGTTGAGCAGGCAAGTCATTCAAGTTTTGCGGGGAGCCCAGTCCAGGGCCTGGAGCGCCCTGTGCCGGGTCCAGCTCGCTACCCAGTGCCTTTGCAGTGCTGTGGGACCTGCGGGCGTGGCCCAGGTCGTAGCTTCCCTCCCTTGGCGCCGCCGTCCGCCCACCCGCCGCATCTTCCGCTGCCCTCGCGGTTTGTCTGTTGATGCCCCGCATTTTCCTGTCGTCTACCGCTAAGACTGACTCTCAATTCCAAGATTTTATCACCCTTCACTGCAGCTGGACGAGAAGTGGCGGGAGCGGGGCGAACTGGTGGATGGGGAGATGCTCCTAGCTTTGGACGAGCAACTGCTCGTTGACACCGGCATGGCTCCCACTGTGGCCCGAAAGGTTGTGAGGAAAGTGCGGGAGCAGCAGGCAGTCAACACACAGGTGGGTCTGGGAGGGGGGAGGGGGAGGGGGCCAGCCCGTGGGCCGCCATGGGCGGGGCGCAGGGCACGCGTTGCGTTTCATTTCGATGCCCCTTTCGATGCTGCTGACATGCAAGTGCTGCACCATGGGGGCACAGCTGTTGCATTTGCCATGTTGTCGTCTCACTTGCACATCGCCACTGCACCTGATACGTTCCCCTGCACTGCAGGCCCTGGCCCCCACCACGCAGCAGGCAGCAGAGGGCGGCGGCGAGGAAGGAGACCCGCAGCAGCTCGACCAGCAGGCGCAGCAGGAGCAGCCCGCGAAGCGGCGCCGCGGGCGCAGCCGCAGCCTCACACCAGCGGCGACAACGCAACTGAATGGGTCGCAGGCAACACAAGCAAACGGGCACGCTTCGCAGCAGCAGGAGCAGCAGCCGGTGATCAAGCCTGATCCTGAGCAGTGGGAGCAGCAGCTGCGAGAGGAGCAGGCGGCCGCGGCGGCAGCAGCGGGGCCTCGGCGCAGCGGGCGCCAGCGCAGCCAGCCGCCCAGCGAGCAGCAGCAGCAGCAGCAGCAGCAGCAGGCGAAGCAGGAGCCTGTTGACGACGAGATGTGGGAGGCAGGCGGGCAGCATGAGGCAGGGGAGGCGGAGGAGGAGGAGGAGGAGGAGGCGGAGGAAGTGCCGAGCCGCAGCCGACGTGGCCGCAGCCGCAGCGCGCCCAGCGTCAAAGTGGAACCTGGAGCCGCGGTGCAGGAGCACTCGGCGCCGCTGACTGGCGGCGGGCGCAGCACGCGCCGCACCAGCCAGGCGGGGCTGGCAGCAGCAGCAGCAGCAGCAGCAGGGGCGGGGGCAGCGGCAGCAGCAGCAGGGGCAGGTGCTTCTCAGGAGGAGGACCACGGGCAGCAGCAGCAGGGGGAGGATGAGGGGGAGGAGGCGGGCGGCAGCGGGCGCATGCTCACCCGGCGCCAGCGGCAGCAGGCGGAGCAGCAGCAGCGGCGCGAGATGCGGCAGAGCACGATGCGCGAGCGGCAGCGGCGGGAGGACGCGGCGGAGGACTCGGATGAGGATGACGCGGAGGAGGAGGAGGAGGAGCAGCAGCAGGTAGTAGCCAAGATGAGGCCATGGGGCTACAGCTGCTCCTGCTTTGCAGTGCGTGCTGGTGTGGAGGGCGCAAGCAAAGCGCTGCGTGTGCATGGTGCGTCACCTGCAGTGTGGGACCCCTGCAGTGTCTTGCTTCACACCGTCATCCCCCATCCCGCTCCCTGTGCCCCGCCGCCTGCCGCAGGGTGCCGCCGGGGAGGGCGGAGCGCACGCTGGGTCGGATTATGATGAAGAGGAGGAGCGGGACCCTGTGGTGGTGGAAGACCTGGGCGCCCCAGCTGACAGGTGGGTTGCGTCTCAGCTTGTGCATGTGCATGCTGTGCCGTGCTGTGCCGTGCTGTGGTGGTTGAGGACCTGGGGCCTTGGCAGGCTGGTTGAGTAGCGCGTTTGCAGGCTGCAGAAGAAAGCACTGGAAGAAGCGGGGTGGCAGGCACCACATGCCCGCCCAGTGAGAGGTCCGCCAGATACACCCACTCACTGAAGCACTTGCTGCCCCACTGCCTGTCTGCCTGCCTGCCTGCCTGCCTGCAGGGAGCTCTATTTCAAGGACTGGAAGAAGCGGGCGCAGTGGGGCATGCACGAAATCTTCTCAAGCATGACCGTGGACGAGGCAAGGGGACAGGGGGGATGAGCCTTGGCTTCTGGATGGTTGGGAGGCAGGGGCGTTCAGGTCGAAGAGAGCAGCGGGCCAGGTGGCAGTGGTTGGTTGCACCGGCTGTGGGCCAGCGTCGGCTGAGGTTCTTGTTTTTCACTCGCCTGGCCTGCCATGCGTGCCAGGCGCACAGGCCCCCCCCACCGCATCCCCCCCTCCAACCAACAGGCGCTTGCCTGCCAGGCCATGCCCCGGAGCACCCAGTGCACGCACTGGTGCGGGTGGAGGACAAGTGGCTGGAGCAGCACACACGCCACCACCCCTGGCTCACACGCGCATGCATGTTACCTCTCTCCATTGATGCAGCTGCGCTCCATGGTGGAGGCTCAGGAGGAGTGGCCGGAGCTGGCGCAGAACTGCCTGACCAAGCGGGTAAAAATCGACGGCATCAAGTGAGCGGGGCTGTGCCGTCTGCCCTCGCTGCTGTGCCGCACGCCGTGTGCAAACAGCCGTCCTCTCTCTCAGCCAAACCCCAACTTTTGGTCATCGCAGCGAGACTCTGGGTCTGAAGCTGCCCGTATGGAACCCACAGCTTCCCACCTGACCTGCCTTCCCTCTCTATGATCACTGCAGCGAGACAGTGGAGCTGAAGCGGTCCAAGCCCATTGCCACTAAGCTGGTCAACTACCTGTTCACTGGCAGCCCAGAGGGGCGGGAGACGGAGGAGGGTGAGTGAGCCATGGGCAGTGTTGTCAAGAGGCCTGCTTGTTGAGCAGGGGGCCAGGGTGTGCATTGCACATGCACCGGCGGCGGGCATTCCCATGGTGGTGGTGGGGGGGGTTGAGGAGGAGCTGCATTGCCGCGTGCGCGTGTGGGAAGGGCCAGCAGCGGCAGGGGCAGACCGAGGAGGGCGACAGGTTAGCTGGATGAGCGGGGAGGCATGCAGCATGGGGGTGGGGGGTGTATGCAACCCATCACCGGGCGTCTGGGCCATGCCGGCCTTCAAGTGGCTCACATGTCTGTCCAGCACTACATGTTAGCCAATAGCCCTAACACCCTAAACCCTAAACCCCCTGGCCGTTGTTTCCCCCTCCTCCCCCCGGCCCCCCATCTTCCCCATCCGCAGGCGGCCTGAACAAGGCTGCGATGAAGGAGCTGCTGAAGGAGTATTGCGACGATGCCGTTCAGTCGTACGTGCACGACAAGCTCAAGCTGCGCTTCCAGGTAACGAAGCTGCCTGTTTGCTGCACGGAGGTTTGCTGTGTGAACATAGGGCTTGGGGGCAGCTACGCGGGGATGCCATATGCGCATGCTGGCCTCAAGCTGGCTTTGGTGTGGGTGGAGGCTTGTCACCCGGGGGGGAACGGGAGCAAGGTTTTGGGAGATTGGCAGTCATGAGGATGCATCTCGCCGGGGCTCTGCAAACGAGCGCTTCCGCTTAATGGCGCCGGCGCCGCTGCCCTCCCTCCTTCATGTTGCCTCGCCAGTCGCCACCCTCGTGCCTAACCACTGCGCCCGCTGGTCAGACTGTGCCGCACACCAACGGCCGCCACCACAAGCTGACGTGGCACTGCCATGCCTGCTGTGCCTGCTGTGCAGAACGTGCCGCGCACCAACGACCACCACAAGCTGATGTGGCGGCTGTGGCACCACCCAGAGGGCTTTGGCGAGGGCGCCCCGGGCGAGCGCGACGTGCAGGAGGTGAGAGAAAGCCGGCTTGCTTGCTTGCGTACATGCTCGTACGGGCTTGCACCGGATTTTGACACCGCGGCTCATGTTTTGTCGCTGCCCGTTGTCATTAGGGTGCTCAGCCTGTTGCCGCTGAGCAGGAGGCGCACGCTTGCCAGCACCCCTCTGTCCGATACGATTTTCCTACCCCGCCCCTTCAGTCCCTGTTGGTGCTAGGCAAGCTCTGCAGTACCCACACTGCTGTGCCTGCTCATTTCCCATTCCACCCCACTCTGCTTCCGCAGTTCCCGGTGCTGCTGGGCAAGCGTACGCTGGAGTATGTCAGCATCACGGGTGCCAACCTGGAGCCAGCTGTCAACGGGCTGACACCCTGGCGCGCCACCTGGCAGGCGGTGCAGAACGGCAACCTCGTGCTGGCAGACATGGTGGGTTGAAAGGGGTGGGGTGAAGCTGGGGCGTGGGTGAGGGAAAAAAGTGATGATCTCAAGGCAAAAAACTGAGTTTTTCAAATCATTGCAATGGGCGTGGAAGGCATGTATCTGGCCGGGTGCGGTGCGCAGGCGAAGGGCTGCGGTGCCGGATGGCATGGTGGGTGAGCCAGGCCTGAGAAAACAGCCTGGAGCAGGGAGTTAGAAGCAGGGCGGGGGAGGCCTGCTGGAGCGTGGCAGGTGGTGTGAAGCGGCCACCTGGTGCCGGCTGGCATAATGACTGCCTATTGCTTGGCCAATGTAAACGTACAGCGGTGGCGGGACTGGGGTGAAGGTGGATCAGGGGGGAGAGGCCAGGCGGTGCTGGCTGGCACATTGCGTGTCCGGCGGTGGGTGGGGCGGAGGGTGCAACACTGTCAGCACTCAGCACGGTCAACACGTTTAGCACAGTTGACATGTCCAACACGTTCAGCACAGCCGACACGTTGTTCCGATGCATGCACGCTGTGTTGTTCTGCAGGCGGACGACTTCCTTTGGATGACTCAAGTGCACGACCTCTCCACCCTCCCAAAAGTCAAGGTGCGACGAACTGATGCTGTGGGGCCTGCCGTTTGAGGGTGTGAGTAGCTGTTTGATGGCGAGAAGGGGGGTGTCCGCTCCGCTTCCAGGGCCGCTGTGCATGCCCGGGGGCGGCACCACGATGCAGAGTGAGCGAGTGAAGCAAAGCGAGACACACAGCCGCAGCTGGCTCAGGCAAGTCACCAATGCAGCCTTCCCTCCCTGCTGTTTTGGTATGGAACCCCGCCTCACCCCTTGCTCCCCCCCTGCTCCCGCTGCCCCCCGCTGTGCACCCCGGGCCACCACCCCGCCAGGTCAGCACCCGCCTCAACCGCCAGCCGGACAACAAGAAAGTCATCGTCTACATCTATCAGGTGGGGGTGATAATCATGCAACGAGGGGCTGACGTGAACCGACACACCACTGCAATCATGGTGTGGCACGGCACCCGCCCCAATAGAGGGCGGCAGCGCACCTGGCGATCCGCAGCGTGTGCGCTCCCCCGGCACAGCGCGCAGTGCGTCCGCCTCCGTCCATGCCACACCGCCTCCTCTCCCTCCTCTCACCTCCTCGTCTTGCTGCTGTACCCCCCGCTGCCCCTCCCGCAGCTGTTTGACAAGAAGTCGCCCGCGGCCTCCCAGATTGCGGGGACGTGGAAGCGGGAGAGCTTGGAGGAGCCGGGGCAGGAGGAGGTGGTGGCCGTGGACCTTCTGTGGGTGCTGAGCAAGCTGGACGGCGTCGAGGGGACGCCCTTCATGGACGAGATGGAGAGGTGTGCGTGTGTGCGGGTGTGGGGTGGGGGAGATGGAGTGCCGGGGCCTGCATGTGGGAAGGGTAGCCTGTGGGAAGAGGAGCTTGCTGCCCCGGCCCTCCCGGCTGCAACCTGACTGGCCTGACAGGTGCCCCGTGCCACTCGGGGGCACTCTCCTGTTCCTGTGCACCTGCTCCTAATGTCAGCGGCCGTACCCGCCCTGATACCGCCACGTCCTTTTGAGAGAGTGGTGTGATATGGGGCTTGGGTGTGTGTGGAGTGCACGAAGGAGGTGGAGGGGAACCGAGGGTGGAGTAGTGGGGGGATGTTGGTGGCGTGTCGTGCACAAACGCAGTGCCTATCTTTGGATGGGCATGGGCTGCGCACGCCTGCCAAATCACCGCCCCGACTCACTCACCTGCCTTCGTCCGTCCCCTCCTTGCCCCCTGCCTGCCCGCCTGCAGGCTGGCCCAGCAGTTTGATGCCTCGGTGGCGGCCATCGAGGGCAAGGGTCTGGCCACGGAGCTGGGGGTGGAGGCGCCACTCAACCTGAAGCAGGCAAGGAGGGGCAGGGGAAGGGGAGGGAAGGGAGGGGCAGGGAGGGCACTTTTTTCTATGATGTGGTGCGGGAGCCCTCGCGAGCCCTGGGTGGAGGCGCCCCTCAAGCAAAGGGGGGGGAGGGTGTGCGTGGTGGGCGGGGGAAGGAGGGAAGGGAAGGCACGTGTGTTTCTTTGTGGGGGGCCTGTGGGGGGACCCCTCGCGAGCCCTGGGTGGAGGCGCCCCCTCAACCTGAAGCAGGCAAAGGGGGGGCAGGGTGTGGGCGGGGGAAGGAGGGAAGGGGAAGGCACGTGTGTTTCTTTGTGTGGGGCCTGTGCGCCCCCCCCCTTGCGAGCCTTGGGTGGACGCCCCCTTGAGCCTGAAGCAAGCATGGGAGATTGGAACCGAGGGAGGGAAAGGGGGAAAGGGGGGGATGAGCAGGGTGCGGGAGGGGCAGTGCTGGGCTGGCTCCCAGCCCCATCCCAGCCCCACCTCCCTCCCCGAAAGGCCGCTGTGTCTGTCGGGCCAGCACCAGGGACAGGCACGCGTGTTTGTGTTTGCTTGAATCTATGAGCAACGCCGCCGACCTGCCCTTCCCTTGCCTTGCAGTTTGACAAGGTGATGGCGTGCGTGGAGGACATTGACCGGGGGGAGCCTCCCGGTTTCAAGCAGGAGTGCGACGAGGCCTTCTTGCTGGAGGTGATGACGCGCAGCATGACCCCACCCCACCCCACATAGATTCGGGCGTTCTGAGTGACAAGCGACAGGCAGCAGGGCAGCAGCAGCAGCAGCAGGCAGTTGGCAGAGCATGCTCTCACTACCAATGCCACCGGCCTTGCCGCTGCCCTGGCCCCGATGCCCTGCCCCTGCACCCGATTTCCATACACCGTTCTCCCCTGTCGCCATCTGCCCCTGCAGCTGCGGCCCTACCAGCGGCGCGCGCTGGCGCACATGCTGCAGGAGGAGCGGGCGCAGGCGACGGCCAGCCGGCCCGGCGGGTCGGCGCGCCACCTCTGGGTGAAGCTCAACCTGCCGGACAATCCAGGTGGGTGGGAAGCTGGCCTTTTTAGGGTGGTAACACGAAACATTCCGTTGGCAAGTTCGGTGCAGGCAGGAAAGGGTCAGATCACGCCACCTGTGGGTGAAGCTCAACCTGCCGGACAACCTGGGTGGGTGGGGCGGGGGGGCGATGAAGGTGGTGGGGATGAGTGCCTGCGAAGGTCCGCCGCCTTGTGAGCCCCACACAGCACCTGGTGGGCACCTCCTGATCCACACCTCCACACATGACTTGTGATTCTAGTTAAATTAAGTTAAACTCACAAGTTAAAAATTAGTTGAATCAAGTTATAATGAGAAGTGCCCCCCCCCCCCCCCCCCCCCCGCAGAGGTGCACTGCTACGTGAGCCCCATCCTGCACCAGATCCGCACCTCCATCTCCCACATCGCGGCGCAGCAGTGGGTCCACGCAGACGGAGGCGCGGGCTGGATCGCACTGCAGGTAGGGCCGGCTAGCTCACCTGTGCCAGCATGGCCCTGCTCATGTGCCTGTGTCTGTAGTATATAGTTCCTGCTCAGCGCTCTCTTTGTTTTGTATTGGGGCAGCGGCTGAACGCAATTGCTGTTGGACCCGCCAGCTGGGCTGCGCTCATCTTACGAGCTTGTGCGCACACTTCCTCCTGCGCTTCACTGCCCCCTCCTCGGTCCCCTGTTGCTGCTGGGCATGGGCAAGGCAGTTCGTGCCTGTGTGGGGCACAGCAATGCAGGGTCCCTGGCACTTGTGTGTGTGTGCCCACCTCCCCTTCCCCTATACTACGCCATCCCGCCTGCCCGCAGATGGGCATGGGCAAGACAGCGTGCGCTGTGGGAGCCATGCAGATGAACCCGCCCCCCGAGGGGTGGCGCAAGAACCGCTCCTACCAGACGCTGCGCGCCCGGGACCACCTGTGTGAGCACAGGCTCTCTGTTCCTGTTCTGTTTCTAATGCTGCAAACTGATGATGTGCATTGGTGTGATGTTGCTGGATGTGCTGCCCTCGGCCCGGCTGTTGCTCCGCTGAGCTCCTGCTGCTGCGGCGGCGACTGCAGCTGGCCCCGCCCGCCCGTTGCACCGCCGCCGTCCCCTGAGCTCCTGCCGGTCCAGCCCACGTGCTCCCCTGCCTTGCACCACGCTGCACCCCCATCCTTGCCCCTCCCTTCCCCTCCCCTGCAGCCTCAGTGATCAACAACATGCCGCACGGTGGCACCCTGATTGTCATGCCCCCCACCCTCATCGACCAATGGTGGGTGGGCGGGCAGGCGGGCGGGTGGGCGACAGACGCCGGCTGCTGGCAGCATTGGGACGTGTGGGATGCGGCTGCGCAAGTGACACGCGCCGCGTGCGGGTGTCAGCGCTGGCGCTGCTGTGCTCCCACAATGGCCATGCTGCGGTGCACTGTACATCCTATGCTGCCCTCTGCCCCACCTCCTCGCCCTGCATGCCCCTGCCCCACCTGCACTCACTTACCACCCCCTGTCTCCACACAGGGAGGACGAGATCTTAAAGACCACCAACCACCGCTTCCGCATCCTCAAGTGGACGGACACCACCAAGAAGGACCCGCGCACCGAGGACTGCCGCGAGATTGCCAAGTACGACATTGTGAGTGGGGAGTCGGGCGGGGCTGCAAGTACCTGGGTGCTTGAAGGGGAGGGCGGGGGGGCGGGGGGCGGGGGGTGCAGGAGACCGCCAAGTGCGGCACGGTGGCCAGTCTGACTGGCATGGAGGGGAAGCGTGCCTTGCTTGTTGCGGCCACGCCGCGCGCCCAAGCCCCGGTTCCCTGCTTGGTTCCGCGCACATGTCATGCATACGATAGGGTTTAGGGACTTAGTTAGGGTTTTAGGGTTTAAGGCCTATCTCAACAAATGCACACGCCCCCCTTGCACACGCACCGCAGGTGATGACCACCTTTGGCCTGGCCTCCAACCTGCACACGCTGAGGTGAGCCCCCCTGCTGCACCGAGGTGCCTTCACCTGTGTACCTTTCCAGCAGTGCAAGGGGCATGGAGGCGCTGTCGGCTGGAGAGAGGGAGCAGGCCAGGCCAGCGCTGGCGGCGCCTGGCCTTTCAGGGGCCCAGCCTCTCAACACTGCGCACCGTGGTTGCTGCAGCCGACATCCACGTTGTTGCAGCCACATCCATCAACGCCCATCACTCGTCCATGGTCGATCCGCTGCTCTACTGTCCCCTCACCTTTGTTCCTCGGCCCCCACTGACATTGCACGCCATGTCGCCATGTGTGTTGCAGCCACATTCGTTGGTGGCGCATAGCGTGGTCGGACCCCAGCTCCCCTGGTGCCTACCCTCGTGCCCCTTCACCCCGCTAACACTACACCTGATGCCACCATGTGTGTTGCAGCCACATCCGTTGGTGGAGGATCGTTGTGGATGAGCCCCAGCTGGGCGCCGGCGGCTTCCTGCAGGACAAGGAGCACACCTGGTACTGCAACCACCGCTGGCTGCTCACCGGCACGCCCATCAACCACGCGGGTGGGGCGGGGGCGGGGCGGGGCGGGGCGGGGCAGGGCGGTGGGGTGAGGCGAGGCACGGAGGGCACTTTGTTTTGCTCAGTTCTCCACGCAGACCCTAGCTGCTGTGACCAGCCACGCCCAAGCGGAATCACCCAGTTGTCACGCTTGCTGTTGGCTGTCTGTGCTGTGATGTGCCCGTGTGTGCAGTGGACACGATGACCCCCTCCATGGAGTTCCTGAAGCTGGGCAACTTTGACGCCCTGTACCAGCACTACCCAGCCGTCTCCACCCACGTCCTCAAGGTGGGGTGATTGTTTGGGTTGTCTTGTTCGGTCGGCGCTCTCAAGGGTGTGGCCGGGTGGGCGGGTGGGCGGGCTTCCGGCATGCGCCAACACCACCCAGCTGCCTCCAAGCACGTCCTCCCAATGAGTGGCAGGGCGCAGTCGCGCACTGCTCTCAAATGCAAGTATGCTCAGCGAGGCGCGCCCAGTCCTGCGTGCTGTCTACATCCACCCCGCTTCTGTGCCGCCCCGCCCCCCTGCAGACGTTCATGGTGCGCCACACCAAGCAGGGCATGCTGGATGGTGAGGTCAACCTGGACCTGCTGAAGCCAATTGAGCAGCTGGTGGAGGTGCGCCAAGAGGGCAGCTGTGGTGGTGGGCTGTGGGGCGGGCGGGGGCGATTTCGACACTGCTGGGGGTGCGGTGAGGGCGTGGGGATCGGGGCCGGAGGGAGTGTGTGTGTGTGTGAAAGGCTGGTGGGAGGTGCTCTTGAGGCGCGGTGGCTCTATTCAACGAGGACGCCCACGCTGCCCAGGTTGCCCCTGCATCAGGCCAGCTGGGCTGCCTGTGGCCACCCAGGCGCCGCACGTTGTCCACGATGATGGCGGTGCATCCATGTGTTGCTCAACTTAAGTACTGTCCTGCCCTCCCGCCTCCCCCTGCCCTCCCCTGCAGTGCCAGCTGAACGAGGATGACGAGAGGTGGTACCGCATCCTGGAGGTGGGGCCCCCTGGCTTGCAATTTCTTGCAACAAAAGTGTGTGCCTGTCGTGCACAACCTGCAGCAGCATTGCGCGTGCCTCTTATCTGCATTCCGCACTTTGGAGGCAATGGGGTGCCTCCCCGATGTGCTGTGCTGGGCTCAAGGCAGCTCATGCGGCAGGCATACCCCTGCATCGTGTTTTCTGCAGCGGGCGCAGCGCCACCGGCTCCGTATCGTGGTGTTTGTTGAAGTGTGTGCGGTGCTGTGCTGTACATGACAGCATTGCTGTGCCGTGCCATGCTGTGCCGTGCTGTGCAGCGGGAGCAGCGCCACCAGTTCCGTGCCGTCATCCAGAAGGCCAAGCTGGACCCGGACCGCCTGGGATGTGAGTGAAGCTGAGGGGGCACCGGGGGCTGGCTGGAGATGGTACCTAGGGTTTCCTATGGCCGCGAGAAAGGGGAGGGACGTGGCTGGAATGGATGTCAGGGTGACGTGACTGTGGTTGCCGGCGTTTGGCCGGCGTGGCGATTGTGCACCCCGGGCAACTCCCCGCCATCCCCCTGAACCATCTTCTCTGGATGTCAACCCTGCAGCGGACCAGGACCCCAACTGGGACTGGGATGGCCGCGCCAAGCTGAAGCCCACTGTCATGATGAGGCTCAGGGGCCAGCTCAACCCTCTGCGGCAGGCAGCCTCCAGTGAGCCGGGCTCTGGGTGGTGTGCCCTGCTGTGCTGCGCTGTGCGCATGCTGAGTCTGCTGCGCCATGCTGCCTTTGGTTTGCAGGCACGCACGTGCTGTTTGTTGCTGCGCTGTGCCGCGCGGTGCTGTGCTGCTGTACTATTCGCAAGCCATGCTGACCGCCATGCCTGAGCCGCATGGCTCGCTGCTGCTGTGTTGTGCTGTGCTGCACCGCTGCTGTGCTGCGCTGCAGTTGCTGCTGTGCTGTGCTATGTAACATCAGGCGGTCTCTGTCGGGGGCATATGCATGCACACAGCCTTAACGTCCTCACTTCACTACCTGGACAGCATTGCGCCAATTCCATAGACACTTTTTTCATTGAGCCTATTCCATAGACACATTTTGGGGCATCATGGGGCAGCGTACAGGGGCTGCCATTCTGACTGCCTTATCATGCGACCCATCTCGCCGCCCCCCAACTCCCATCCCCCTACAGGCGCCCTGGGCCAGCTGACGGGGGAGGAGCACTACGACGACGAGAAGGGGGTGTACGTGAAGGAGAAGCACTGGTACCAGTCCAAGGTAGGTTCGTGAACCGTTGCGAGCACTGCGCTTCCCTCTTGGGGCCAGTTGCTACACGCACGGCAAGTAGAGGCAGTTTAAGGGACCGGCCGATCCAGCTGCCACCCATGCACTGCGCAATACCTTTCAGTTCCCCTCCTCCACCCCGCCCTCCCCGCGTTGCTGCGACTCGCCCACGTTTGCTCGGCTTGGCTTCTCAAAGTGCCCTTCCCTGCCCTCCCCTCCCCTGCCCGCCTATCTTCCCCGTGCCCATGCGCCTGCAGGCTGAGGCGGTGATTGAGGTGCTGGGTGAGAAGGACCCGGAGGAGAAGGTGCTCATCTTCAGCGAGTGAGTGCGGGGGGCAGGTTTGATTACATGTTGCATGTCTGGGTGCTTTGCCTGGGGTGTGGGCGAGGGGTAACATGCCTGGCAGGGCGCGTTGCTGCTTTCTCCGCTGCCCCGCATGCACCACCTCAGGCGGTCGTGCCATGGAGTTCAGGCTGTCCGACACCGCACCGCCACCCGTCGCCTGCCGTGCGTGCTGTGCCCCCGCAGGTACCCCCAGACGCTGCGCGCCATCAAGGCCATGCTGCCCGACATCGGCCTGCAGTCCCGCAACCTGATTGGCTCCACCAGCGCGGGTGAGCTGCGTTTTGAGTGTGGAGGGGCAGGGCAGGGCAGGGCAGGGCTGGCGCAGGGCAGGGGAGTTCGAGGAGGACGGGCCGCCTGCCAGCGCAGCGTGAGCAAGGCTGGCGAGGCGAGAAGGTGACCGGGCACCATGCTTTGTGCGCAATGCATGCTTGTGTGCATGGCGCGCCCGGAGCGGACTTGCTACTCCATCCCCTCCCTTGCCGCGCCCTCGCCTGCCCGCTGTGCCTCCCTGCCGTCCCACCCCCACCTCTGCCCCCCCCACCCGCCGCAGCCCTGCGTGGCCAGGCGATCCGCCAGTTCCAGACCGACCCCCCCACCAAGGTCTTCCTGCTCACATATCGGTGAGTTCCTGAGCTGCTCTGAATCGTGAGGGGGCTCTGTCAGGACAGTTGCAGACAGACACTCCCCTGAATTGGTGTCCTGCCTGCTTGCTTACCGGTAAGGACTGCCGCCATGGGCAGGGAAGCCAATCGCCCGGGCCAACCCAGGGCTCTCGACTCACCCCCTTGAGCTCCTCACCGCAACCACCGCCGCCCTGCCCCTGCAGCGCGGGCGGAGCGGGCATCACACTGACGGCTGGCACACACATCATGTGAGGGGGCGGGGGCTGGCACACGTGGCAAGGGGGAGGTCCCAGCGAGAGGGGAGCGCATGCGCGGCATTGGGGGCAGGGCAGGGCGCGCGCAGCAGGCAGCGTGCCCGCTGAGAGTACGTGCACGCCTTAGGGGGTGAGCTAAAGGGGTGCCGGACGGGCGTGGGTCCTGTTGCTCTGCGTGAGCCCAGCAGCCCACTCTGCCCTGCCGTGCCCTGCCCCCCCCCGCTCTCTGCCGTGCAGCCTGTGCGAGCCGGTGCTCAACCCCTCGTTTGAGCGCCAGGTAAGCCCTTGACAGCAGCAGCACGCGGCAGCAGCGGTGCAGCGGCGGCAGCGGCTGGTTCTTGCTCTGGTCGGCTGACGGCGCATTGGGGTGAACAGCCATGCTGGTAGTCCCTCTGCCTGGCTAGCCATGCACTGCTGCTGACCCCGTCCTCCCAACTGCCCCACCCCGCTTCCCACTGCCTGGTGCAGGCCATTGGGCGAAGCCACCGCATGGGTCAGGACAAGCAGATCACGGTGACCCGCTTCCTAATGAAGGGTGGGTGGGTGCAGCAGTGGGTAGGCGGGCTGTGGCAGCCGGCAGTGGGTGGGCAGGTGTGGCGGGGTGGGCGTGCGTGGCGCGCGGTGTGCCAGGTATGCCGGGAATGAGTGCTGCTGCCCATGGGGATGAGGCGTCCCCAGGGAAACGTTTCGCATGCGCTGGCGGGGCGGAGCGTATGCATGCTGGTGGGGGGGCTGGGGCAAAGTCGTGAGTCCCCCCTGGGTGCTCTGCTCGCTCTCCATCTCCACCCACACGACTTGCCTGCCCCGGCCCCGGCCCCGGCCCTTTTGGCACCCTCCTGGCATGCACTCTGGAGGCAGGAGAAGGCGGGCTCCTCTGCCCCTCACCCCGCCTGCACCCCCACCTCACCTCGCGTCCTGCCCCGCTTTCTTGGCAGGCACTGTGGAGGAGAAGGTGGCGGCGTTTGTGGCGCGGCAGCAAGAGGAGGAGGAGGGGGACCCGGAGGAGGCGGTGGAGAGCACGGCCATGGAGGCAAACCTGGGTGAGCCCAAAACTCAATAGCAGAATAGAAGAACCCAATAGAATAGAATAAGGAGTGGCTTAGGGTGGAGGGCCAGGGCGGCAAGGTCCAGGCATGGGGCTAGGGGAAAATGGTGTGTGGGGAGAAGGGCCGTTGGAGGCGCACGAGATCGGGGCTTGTACTGGGATGCCAGCGTAGCGGGGTGAGATCGCCCAGCCCTCGCTGCCTTTACAGCACCCTGCCCCACACCCTGTCTCGCGCTCGCCCTGTCTGCCGCACTGCCGCACCTGCCTCACCCATCGCCCAGCTCCCCGGCCCGCCTTTTCCTCCCACCCTGCTGCCTCGCCCCACCCCCTCCCCGCAGCCTCCCACGACGAGAGCAACAAGCTGCAGATTGAGGACCTGCGCGACATGATTCACGACATCGGGCAGGAGGAGGAGGAGGGCATGGAGGGCTGAAGTTGGCTGAAGAAGAAGAAGAAGAATACGCCCTTGGGCGTGGGTTGAGGAAACCAGCAGAGGTGAAGATGGCCGCCCCATGGCAGGCACCTGCGCTGCCCAGCTGCAGCGGCCCACCGCCTGCCCCTGCTGACCAGAAGCTGCTTGCCTGCCTGCCTGCCTGCATGCATGGTTGCCACGCTGGATTGCATTACAAAGCGGTGTTGAAACCAGCGAACAAGTAAACAACAAATACACCAAAACAGCCTGCTGAAGCAGGCAGGCTTGCAGATTGCTGAAAAGGGCAGCCTGATGAGCAACGGGAGGGAGGCATCACATGTCCAAGTTGGAAAAAAAGGGTCGCTGTGGTAGTGCTGAATGCGGCAAGCCCGACAAAAAGACGGATTCAGGTTGCACGTCTTGCGCAGTCGAACGAGCGCAGCTGGGGACAGGGTTGGCAAAGCAACAGCTTGGAAAAGGCAGAGGAGCACACGGCACAGCCTTTGGTGGACTAAAAAGGCGAGAAACTACAAACACAGGGGCGCAGACCAGCAGGCTACAATGCACTGCACAAAGCCCAACATCAGGCAGGCTTACGGCTGACCCTATCCAGGGCAACCAACAGCAGCGGATGACGGGGAGGCGGGCCGGCGGCGCTCACAATGGCCGAGGGAAGCTGAATGAGGAACCAAAGGCGAAAAAAACGTCTCTTCTCTTAGTAGTAGGAACAGCAGACTGTTTGAAGTGGTCCAAGGTATGCCAGTTTTGAACAGGCAAGTGCCAGGTGACGGCAGTGGATGAGAATTGACCACACTGACGTGCAGATGTGGGACTGCGGATTGAAGCTGAGAAGGTCTGAATTGGTCGAAGTTGGGTTTGAATTCATGGCCGCATTCAGTGCGGCCTGATCAAAATTGATGTGGGCACACACAGTGCCTACCAGCCTGAGTGGGCTCCGGCCTGGACCAGCGGCAGCCTCATTGGCAGCGTGGCGCTGCAGGAGAGCCGCCGGCGTTCCACGGGCCTCAAAATCTTGAGAATGGGTGCCACTCAGGCAAAGAACTCATAGGTCGACCAGTTGTTGATGATGCCGCGGACAGCGCCCAGGGTGGAGCCGATGCAGACCAGGAACATGAGGAAGCCCACCACCAGCATGGCCCACAGCGTGGGGCCTGTGGGGCGGTACACCCGGTGGTACATGCGGAAGGGGTACCTGCGCAGGCGGACGGAGCAGGGGAATTAAATTGGTTGGAGGGGCCATGGGCTGAAGAAGAAAGAAGAAGAAGAAGAAGAAGAATACGCCCTTGGGCGTGGGTTGAGGGAGCCAACAGGGGTGTGGACCTCCATGGCACCCCCCCCCCCCCCACCCGCTGGCTACCGAAAGGCCATGGGCTGCTTCTCTGCCGGCACTGCCGTCTGCCGGTCTCTGCCGGCACTGCCGTCTGCCGCCTGCCCCATAGGAAACCCCCTCCAGTGGGCGAAAACACGCGCCTGCCTTGCTGTTGTCCCGCGCAGGCCCTACCCCACTGACGGTGCAGCATGCTGTGGCCCGCTGGCCGCTCGGTGCAGCGCGAGCACAAGCGCAGCCAGCTCAGAAGCAGGAAGCCTGCTGCTCAGCACTTGCGGCAGGGCTTGCTTACCAGATTGCGAGGGGGAAGAAGGTGAGAGCGCCGATGAGGCTGCACATGTCGGAGAAGAAAGGCATGACGATTGCCAGCAGGCACACCACCCCCACGTATGCGGAGCGGATCACCAGGCGCTGCGGAACAGGAGGTCAGGGAGGGCAGGGTCGTTTCAAATCATTTTGGAGGGGGGAAGGCAAGCTGAAGAAGTAAGGGTGTGAAGCTTGGGCTGAGGCGCATCCCAAGTCAGGTCGAGGCCAGTCAGCCGCCGCCATGGCAGCAGCAGCAGCAGCAGCAGGGAGCACCAGAGCAGCAGAATGAAAAAGCTTTGCCTGTCTCAAGCGGCAAGGAGGAAACAACGGGCGTACCTGCCACAGCGGCAGCAGGAAAAAGTCGTCGTTGCTGGGGACATCCTCGATGGTGACGCCCTGCATTGGGAAATCGAGGGCACAGGGTAGGTGGGTGGGGTGGGGTGGGGTGTGGGTGGGTGGGTGGCAGTGGCAGGTGGCAGTGGGGGTGCGCTGCGAAGCTGGGGTGGGGATGGTGACACCGTGACGGCGTCTGCATGCTTGCATTGCGTGCTCTGCAGGCACCCAGAGGTTTAGCCAGAAGTGCAAGGGCCCCCAGCCTGCAGCCCAGATTCCTCGGCGGTCCGCCCCTGCTCGGCACCACAGTATCCCCAACCGGCAGGCGCCAAGGGACGGGACTCACAGTGTCGACATGGAACATGGCAGTTGCCTCCGCCAAGTGCTGCACCTTGTGCACTGCAGTGGAGCGCAGGGAGAGGAGGGAACGAGTCGCGAGAAGCACCGGTGAGGAAAGGAGGTTGGAGGCAATGGAGGTAGGAAGCGGCGGAGTGACAGACCACTATGTAGGGCTGCCTGAGTCCAGCATGCATACCATGCTGGCCCTTGGGCCGTTGCACAGACAGGGGGCAAAGCACACAGCTGGCTGGCTAGCTGGCTCTGGCCTCTGCCTGATGTCCCCCAGCCAGCATGCTGACTGACCAGAAAGGCAGCCGGGCTGCGAAAGCTGGCAACAGCCCAAACCGCTGTACTCGCTCTCACCGATAGGACCGTCAGGGTGAGCCAGGTGGGCGCCGGCTGCAAAGAGGTCAACGGGCCATGGGGAGAGACAGAGCTTGAGAGAAAGAGCCCGGGTGCAGGCCATGTGCAGCAGCACATGGCAAGCTGACCTCTCTTCTGTCTGCATTGTGCTCACAGCAGTTGGCAGCATAGCCACACTGCAACCCTGTTGTCTGCTGTCCACGCTGTGGGCGTTCTGCCGCAGCCTGCACGCCCCGCTGCGGCCGGCTTGCCTGGGGGCACGACGGGGTGCGGGGCAGAGTTGTGCACAATAGCTTCGCGGTCCGCGTCAATGCCAGATGCATGGGGCAGGTCTGCACCAGTGGGGGGGGGCAGGCAATGCAGGGTTGTGAGGCTTGCAAGAAGTAGATAGGGTTGAGATTACACATCCTTCCTCCCCTGTTTAGCTGCCAGCCTCCTGTTGTGCTGGCCCCGCATCAAAGACAGAGCGCGCGCCGACACGCATCCGCCCGCCCGCACCCACCTATCCACCCGTCCGCCCGCCCGGGCACCCACCCGGCCAGCCACCTACCCACCCACCCACCCACCCTTCATCTCCGCCTTCTCCACGTCAGACCCAGAGATGCTCTGGCTGTCGGTGCTTCGGGGTGCCCTGGCGCGGCGGACCATCAGCAGCTTGACCCACGACTCCAGCGTATCGAACATTGGCTGCATTCCATTCGAAGTGAGTATAGAGTCAGCGTACACGTTTTGGCACAATTTCAAAGATTGACGACTCCAGAACATGGGCTGCATGCATGTTGCATTTGGAAGGTGCGGGGTGCCTGCTCGCCTCCCAACCCGGGCGGCTGCCCCTCTCTCCTAAAACCGCTGCTGCCAGCGGCTCATCCCGGCTGTCCCCCCGTGACCCGCCCGCCTTCCCACCTGGCCGTACGTCTGGTAAGCACTGAGCATGTGGATCTGCAGAAACGGGCGAGTTGGGGCAGGGTAGGCCACGCAGGGCATCCGATCAATTCAGGCAATGTGGGGGGCAGGTGCAGGCCTCGCGCAAGGCCATCCAGAGACAGTCTCGCTGGCCTGACATGTGCCCCCATCCCTTCAGCAGTGCCAGGAACATTCATACACGCGCTGCACTGCACCCGCAGCCAGCAACCGTCTCAGAGGCTCGCCGCCACCTACCAAGTGCATACCTGCACTGCAGTACGGGCAGTGCATGCAGTACCGCCTCACCAGGATTGCGATGTTTGCTGCGATGATCACGCCCTTGGGGGCATCAGGGAAGCCCTCAAGCACCATGCCGGGCGCATCTGCAGCGGGCAATAGTGCATCCGGACAGTAAAGTGCAAGCTGCGCCATTGGTTCCACAGACCATCAGAGTGAGGGTCACCTCCAGGGTGCCTGGCTGAGGCAGTGCACACTGGTACCGACTCGGCAGTGCACACTGGTACCGACTCGGCAGTGCACACTGGCATGCAGGCTGAGCACTGGCAGGCTTCTGCACAGTTCCCTGCTGTGCACTAGCATCGAATCGATCGCTGATAGCCTGCTTCAAGAGTTTGGTCCACGAGAGGCACACAGATGAGTTCTGGCAGCCAGCTGGCGGCCACTCACCGTTGCCCAGAGCTGCGTAGCCGGCCATTGACACCACAGCATAGAAAACAAAGGCCCCAGTGATTGCATAGTTGCACGCTTTCTTCATCACGGTAACAGCGGAGGGCGGCTGCTTCAGGGTGTCCTGCAGGCATGGGGGGTTGGGGGGTTGTGCCGAGGGTGGCGGCATGTGTGACAGTTCGTGTGGAATGCAGCAGCTGAGGTGGAAGCTGCCTAGAAGCCGGCCGCCTGGAAAACTGGGCACCAATGCTGTTTAGCATCGAATCTGTAAGACCTGAAAATAAACAACCACACACCGTTTCATGTCGTTTGAGCCATAACCGACACTTGCAGCGACATCCAGGCGACACTTGCCTGGATCTCCACGAGAATCAGGCTGAATGTGTAGGCGAAGGCAACACCACCTGCAGTACGTGAGGTGGGGAAACGCTCACGAGCGGTGCTGTTGAGGCCCACCATTGCCGACTGCTGGTGGCCTCACATGCGGCCCGCGCTACTGGTGGTGCCAGAGATGGTGGCGTTCCCCGGACGGTCTGCTGCGTCCCTGGCTGGATTGCTGGCAGCGGCAGCAGCGCAATGCAAGGCATGCCCCCGGGCAGCTCCTCCATGGGTAGCAGACATGCAGGCATGAAGCCCAGCCGTCAGCCCCAGCCGCAACTTACCCAGGGCATTCAGCACTCCAAAGATCTGCAGCATAATACCAGGTGGGCAGGGAGGCAGGGCGGGTTGGGTGGGCAGGGGGACGACAGGTGATCCCACTCCCCATCTGCAACCACGTGTCGTGCCAAGCCCCTTCTTTTCACAGCCTGCTTGACCAACGTGTCATGACTGCCCAGAGCACAGCCTGGTCCACTGCCCACCGCGCAGCCTGGTACACTATCCAGAGCCCACCTGCCTCAGCAGCTCACCTTGTTGACAGTGTCGGTCTCGATGCCACCCACAGTGCCCAGGCGGTTGCCAGCTGCAGGTAGAGGGCGAGGGAGGGAGGCGCGCGAGCAGCCACGCAGCTAGTCAGTCAGTCAGTCAGTCAGTCAGGCAGGCAGGCAGGCAGAGGCACTCCAACAAGGGTGATTGGCAGGCCTCGGCTTGGCAGCACAGGCCTGTCAGCTGCAATGGCAAGCACAAGGCAGCAACGCTCGATGAAGGCAGGCGGCCGCACTCACAGTAGATGAGGCCCAGCACCATGGCCACGGAGCAGTAGAAGAGGGAGGTCAGGGCGCCCAGGCCGCTCACCCACCAGGCGGCCTCCAGGTTGGGCACCTGCATGCGTGGAGGAGGAGGAGGTCGCGGAGGGGTGGGGCGAGGTGGCAAGCAGGTTGAGGGGGCAGGGGTGTGGGTGGGTGGGTGGGTGGGTTGGTGTCACCAACTATTGGGGAAGCGGGGGACTTGGCCACGGGCGGGGCTCAACCCTCCCACCGTTCCTATTGGGGCCCGGCAGCAGCGCACCGCCTCCCCCAAGCCGCCCACATGCAGGGGCCCCATCGGGACTTGGCACACCGCGTGGGCCCCATCCACCCGCCGTTTCTTTGGGGCCAGCCAGGCTGCAGCGCACCCCCTGCCCCCCGTCGCGCACGTGCACGGCCCCCCCTCGATACAGCAGGCGGGTGCCCGCCCACAGAGGAGCGGGGCGGACATGCGCGCCGCCCCAGCGCGCGTGCTGTTCGTGTGCGTGTGCAGGGGGCAGGGAGTGGGAGCACCCACGTCAGTTCGCTGCCTTCATATGCCCCGGCCCACTGCGCAAAGCCCACAACAGTCACCTGGCTGAGAACGACTTGGCATGCGGAGAAGAGGAGTGTCATCTTCCAGGTTGTGTTCCAGCACTCCCCCTCAGGAGTGCCGTTGATCTGCGGGTGCAGACGGGCAGGCGGGCGGCCAGGCGAGCGGGCAGGCGGGCGGGTGGGAAGGCAGCGCCATGATGTGTCGGGCCAACGAGAGGGAGCGGCGTGTGTATGATGGCAAGCCCCTGGCCCATGGCAGTACAGTTGTAGCAACATCTGCAGTATGGCACTGCAGATGCTGTACCACAGGTGTACAGCAGCTGCCGCAGCAGTCTGCTCAGCTCTGGTGCAGCCGCCACTCAACCACACATTACCACACACCTCGCAGGCCTGGGTCGCGATTCCCTTCATGGACACCGCGGCCGTGATGGTATCTGCAGTCAAGGAAGGCAAGAGAAGGGAGGGAGCCGACGTAAGAGCTTACTGAGCTGGGCTGGTTTGTGGGCGTTTACTGAAGACGCAGGCAGGCAGGCAGGCAGGCTGCGCACTCCACGCCTGCTGCACCCTGATACCACAGCGCAGCAATTTGAGCAGCAGCAGCTTGAGAAGCGACTGAACAGTCGGCCAGCCACCCCATCTGCGCCGCCAGGGCTCACAGGCAAGCGTGAAGAGGAACAGGTTGACAATCTGGGCCAGAGACACTCCGAAGGATGCTCCCCTGCCCTGCAGGCAGGCAGGCAGGCAGGCAAGCGGGCGGGCAGTCAGGAAGTGTTGGCAGCTACACATGTATGCGCCTGCAGACGTCCCGGTGCATGCAAGCAGCTGCCTCTTCTGAGCCTCCAGCCTGCCAGCTGTGCAATTCTTGGCGTGGCTGGCAGCCACTGTGGGCCACGCACACACTCACCAGAATGTACCGCACAGCGTGATGGTCTGCAGGACGGGCGGGCGGCAGGCGGGGCGGGGGGCAAGCCAAACAGGGTTCTCAGGGCAAGGTGAGTAGGGGTCTCAGGGCTGGGTTTGTGTCGGATCTCGGCAATCATGCCAAGTGTGGTGCGCTGCTGAGCTGGGTTCAAGCCCTGTGCATTCCTGTCCAAGCAAGCCAAGCCAAGCCAAGCCAAGCTCCCGAGTTCGCTGGTCTGCAGGCACAAGCCCGGGCAGACCGCCTGGCCCCCTCCCGGCACGCTGTGCTGTGTTGTGCTGTGCAGTCGTGCTGACTCACAGCGTGCGTGCTCGATGCTGTTGACGCAGTAGACCATAGACAGCATCCTGCATAGGCCAGCCAGGGGGGAGATGGGGGGTGGAGTGGGGAGTGGCCAGGTGGGTGCGCACTTACTTTACATATTTTTTACTCAGCGGAGCTCTGAGCCCCCTGAAAGCCAAGCTGTTTTGCCCCTTACAGAAGCTCCGGGGACAGCGGCCAGACCGGATGAACTCTGCCAAATGCTGGCAGGCACATTTCGAGGCAGGCAACACAGCGGGGGCAGCCAGCCGGCGGCAGGCAGCAGGCGGCGGGCAGCACTCACCTGGAGGAGACCAGGGCAATCAGGTAGAAGGCGACGACGCAGATGGGGCCGGCCACCCTGCACACGCACACAGAGTGACAGACAGCACAGGAGGGATAGTCAGTGAGTCGGCACTGGCAAAGGGGCAAAGGGGTAAAGGGGAGGGGGCGGGGGGCGAGAGACACTGGCTCGGCATGGTCAGACAGCCGGGGTGTGAGGCGGGGCCTGAGCACAGCAGGGCAGGCTGTGGTGAGTAGTGGGGTGGAATAGCGGGTGGCGCAGGCCGCACAGCTGGCGGGGAGGGATGCTAGGACAGGGCAGCCACCCCGCCCTGCCAACGCGGGTGTGCCCACTCACCAGCCCAGCCATGCCAGCACGCGCGGCAGCGCCAGCACGCCAGCGCCCACCACAGCGCTGCAGGGAAGAAGGGCAGGAGGTTGCTCCCTTCAGCTAGGTGGTTGGCGCCACAAGCACTGCAAGCGGGGTGCACATGCAACATCATGTCCGCCGCCGCCGCCGCAGCAGCAGCAGCAGCAGCAACATGATGATGGGGTCGCCACTCAGCTGCATTTCCGGGCACTGGAAGCACACTCCCACGGCTGTATCACCACCACTGCTCCAGCACAGGTCGTGCAATTGAGTGCAGGCGGTACAGCTGCGCCTCACCAAAAGATGTGCAGTGTTGCAGTGAACGTGGTCCCCGTCTTGCTGTTGGGGATGCCTGCAGGCAGGCGCCGAGGGAGGGAGGGCCCGGGAGGGAGGGAGGAAGGGAGGGTCAGGGCACGGAGGGTCAGGGCACGGAGGCAGGGGACAGTGTCAGATGTGCGGCGGGCTGCCTGGGCAGTGTGTGGTCCGGCGGTACGCAGGGTGTCCCGCCCAAGGGAGAGGCTGGACTGTTCAGGGCCTCGAATTGAGTTGCGCACGGCTGAGTGCGTGCTACCGGGCAGGGCTGGCGAGGAAGAGGCATGCAATTCTGCTGGCTGCTGAGCAGGACCCTGGCCGTGGGCCCTGCCCCGGCATGGCCCACGGTGGGTGCTGAGCACGAGCTCAAAGGATAAGGTGGCCAGCGCTCATCCCGCCGCAGCCTGCCGCCGCCCCTCGCACTCTGCTCACCATCAGGGTGCCTGCAGAGGGCAGCACAGGCGCACCACACCAATTCGGGCAGGGGATGCATGTGGCAAATGGGGTGTATGGGGTGCAGGGGAAGCTGCCCTGTGCACAGCAGACACCAGGGAGGGCAGGTAGCTGCTGCAGTGCTGCCGGCAGACACCACAGTTCCCACAAACGTCGCCCACCAACGTCGCCCACCGCTGTTACACGCTCACTTGATCTGGCCGGGCTCCATTACCCTGCCGTCGCCGTGAATAATGGAGGAGAAGAACTTCATCTTGCGTCGGCTATGCTAGGGCGACCCGGCTCAGTTGCCAACCAGCACTTCAGGTTGCCAACAAGGCACACCAGTGGAGTGAAGAACAGGCGAGTGCACACCCAGCCTAGGCCGCCTGGGCTACAAACTGAAGACTCGGAGAGAGAGAGGGAGGCAGGGGGGGGTTGATGTAACGAATTTACAACAATGTCATTGACGTAAGAATTGGTCACCATGTGCCACGTCGGACTGGGACCAGCTACCGAGACCGCTCCGGACAAAGGCAACTCGCCTTGGCACTCGCGCCGTTGCCCGCGCTCAAATCGCGCTGAAAACACTCGGGGAATTGTTTCAATTGCGCGGCGAAGGGGGCCGCCCCTGTCAAAGCGCGCCGCCACTGGCAGCCTGGCGGCGGTGGCGCCGCCACCGCCGGGCTGCCAGTGGCGGCGGGGCAGCAGCAGTCGACATCCCCTGCTCCTCCCAGGCAGGGGATAGGATTGTGGTTTATGGTTTGAGGGTTTACGGGTTTATGTGTGCGTCCACCGCAACTTCTCACGCCCGTGTATGTAGCGAAGCCTGCAAGCGCGGCTTGCGGCGTGGAGCTCGACTGCCTGCCGTGCAGGGGCGCTCAATACATGCTTGTGGCTGCTAAGGGCAGGAAGCACGGGATCTTCTCGCCTTTTATGCAACAAAGCCTGTTTGGCGTGATGAGAAGCGCAGTAAAGAATGAATTGTTGGAAGGGCACCCAGCCCAGCCCAGCCCAGCCGCCCACCAGCGCACCGGCACCGTGCGGGCGGCAGGTGGCATGCCACCCAGCAGCACCCTGCGGCGGCCAGCCGGAGCTGCTGCAGCCCGGGCACGGCATGGCAAAGGCAACCATCCTGATTACCGTATACACGGCCTTGGCAGTGATACCAACAAGCTTCCGGCTCTGATCTCCCCACGTGCAGTATGTGAGGCAGCCACGCTCATCCTGCTGGTGACCCTCTGCAGCCGCTCCTGCATCAGCGCCAAGTGCGGAACACTTGGCGGTGCATTCTTACGCCATTCGAGCACATGAGGCTCACTTACAGATGCTGCCGGGCCAGCGGGAAGCCTCCACAACATGCGCTGCAGGGTGCCTACTCATCTGCGCCAGGTGCCCACTCACGTGCGCCAGTTGCCCCAGCGCATAACGCCCTGGCTTCGACCCCGTCCGTCGCGGGCAGAGTAAAGTGTGCCCGCTAGGCATCACAAGCTTGCAAATCCACAAGCAGACGCCCCTTGGACTCAGCCTGCCTGCCGCCCCTCCCGACCCTCGACCTGCTCGCTCACCACCCTGCCATGGGGGTCACGACACGCAAGCGGGCTGCAGCAGAGGCATCCGAGGCGCCAAGCAGCGGCGGCGAGGCGCAGCAGCAGGGCAAGCGCCGCCGCACAGCCGCCGCCCCACCGCCGCCCGCGTCTCAGCGGCAGAGGCACAAGCCCACGGCGGCTTCCAGTAATGCCACTGCCAAAGAGAAGAAGCGCCCGGCTACTGCAGCAGGCAAGGGCAGGGGCAAGGCTCCTGCGGCCTCCACCCGCCGCGGCGCTGGTGCCAGCCCGCCTGCTGCGGCTGCTGCTGCAGGCCAGCAGGCAGCGGCAGCAGCCGCACCAGCGGCAGCCCCCATCACCATCAACCGCGCCCCGGTGCTGACGCTGTGGGGTGCTGTGGTCGCACAGCGTGAGGGGCGCAGCTGGCGGGAAGCCCTCACATTTGGGAAGCTCATTTCCGGCATCATGGCGCAGAGCAAGGGCAGGTCTCTGGGCATTTATGAGGAGCGAGAGCGGAGCGAGGAGGAGCGGGAGGCGGCAGCAGAGCGGGAGCAGGCGCAAGGCGTGGAGCGGGTGCGGGTGTTTGGCATGCGCCTGCCCGCGGCGCCGGTGAGGGGGCAGTGGTGGGTGGGGGCGGGGGGGGAGGAGGGCCGGAGGCGGTAGGCTGCGCACGTCCATGGCGGGAGCCAGCAAGACAACTGACACAGAGCAGAAGCGCCCAGCCACTGCACAATTCGCGGGAGGCGGGGGGTGCCGACGGCGTCGTCCAGCAGTTTGGCAAAGCTTCTCCCTACGCACTGCACAATTCGCCTGCCTGGGCCCTCGCTGCCATTGTTATAACGCCACCCAGCGCAGGCACCCCCTGCTCGCCGCCCCAATGGCGCCAGCTCATCATGCCAGCCAGTGCCCCACCACCAGTCCCCCTATCATGGTATGATACCCACCCACCCACCCACCCACAGGTGGCCTCTGGCGAGCGCTATGCATACTCTGGCGGCAACCCCCTGGAGCCGGGCCCAGTTGAGGGGTACCTGAAGAGGAGCTTCAAGGGGCGGCTGGACGATGCCAAGGTGGGAGGGCGTACGCGAGAACGTGGAGGATTGTGCTGGGGGGGCAGGTGGGAGGGTGGGCAGGTGGCAGGGTGCAGGGGTGGGGTGCAGCAGCACGAGAGTGTTCAATGCTGGCCCGCCTGGTGGGGGCAGGGCCACCGCCAGTTTGTAGTGGCAGTGCCGTGTTTCCCACGGTGAAAGCTGAGCAGGCAGGGCAGGTGCCAGCCGCGCATGATCACGGCACTGCATGCCTGCCCAGCGGCACTGTAGGAGCCGGCAGTACCGGTGCCCACGTGCCCGTGCACCCCTCACAACCCTTTCCCGCCTTGCACCCACCCCTCCTCCAACCCCTCCTCTTAGAACCCCATTCCATTTTTGGACAGGCCGCAACGGAGGAGCTGGCACCATTCGTGCCAACCCAGCCATGCACCCCTCTGCACCCCTTTGTCCGCTGCATTCAAACCCATCCAGCCCCTTCCCCCCTGCACCCTGCCCCCCGGCGTGTTCCCCACACTGCTCAGGCCGCAATGGAGGAGCTGGCTGGAGCGGTGCCAGCGGCAGACATCGGGCGAGCAGCCTACCGGCTGTATGAGCAGTTCAGGCCTGAGTGGAAGGGGTGGGGCGTGCCGGGGCAGCTGGACCTGGGGCACGTGCGCGGGCTGGCGGGCACTTGGCGGCAGGAGGGTTGAAGAGGAGGAGCAGTCCAGGCTGCAAGAGGCGTGAGGGGGATGGGGTCGTACCTGGGGAGGCCTCAGAGGAAGGAGTTCGGGCGGCACGGGGCCTCAGGGGCAGAAGGGCGGCCTTTCAGGCGGCAGCAGGAGGCCTGCGCGGGAGGCACGGTGCCGACTGCGCGGCGCTTCATTTGTACAGGTGCATGTTTGCACTTTATCTCCTTGGCTCTGGTTGAGCTTGATGTTCTGACTCATGTATGGTGTATAAGCTACTTCTCTTTCATAGCCTGAACACAGCACGGGGTCCAAGTTGCGAGGTGCCGCCAGTGCCGCAGGCGGTGCCCCATGTAGGCCGGCCAGCGGGGCGCTGATCCTGACGCTCGTCTGCATTCATCAAACATCCAATTCGTCCTCGGTGCATTTGGAAGCGGCTGCAGACGCCCGCAGAAGACCCAGTGCTCATCACAGTCGGAATGCGCAGCGCCTGCGCTTGGGGCGCGGCGTCCGGCAGCGTCAGCGCGAGATCGCCCCGACTCAGGAGCCAGTGCGCTGCGGGGCGGCGGCTGCGGGTCACCCTTCCTGCCGCTGGCAGCGGGTCCGCCGCCGCCCCCGCCACAGCTGGCGGCAGCCCGGCAGAACAGCGTAAAGCCGACATAGCTAGCTTGACCCTGGTGAGCAGGCCAGCCAGGGAGTTGTCGGCACTGTCACCCTCCGCTGTGCGCCCTTATCGGCCCTGGTCAAAGTAGTGCTGTTGACAGCACCCATCTCTCGACTCACGCCGCCTTCTCCCACGGCCTTCCCCCACTACCTCACCCCTGCCTCACCCCCACAGGAGGAGCTGCAGCAGTCTCTGTACCAGCGGCGTCTCAGCCCGGAGGGCAGCCGTGCCGAGCTGGAGCAGCGGCTGGATTCTTTCCTCTCTGACCCGTCCGCCTTCCCCCAGGCCGCCTGCCGCCCAGCCGCCGCCGGCGTGCGCCTGGTGGGGGGCCGCCTGTTTGGCGGCATGCAGCCACTGAGGCGGCACATACAGCTGCTGCTGGAGCTGCTGCAGGGGGAGGAGGTGGCGGAGGGGCACCCAGACTTTGCGTTTCTGCAAGGCCTGCTGCGCATGCACCCGCGATACACACAGAAGGTGGGCGGGCAGGGCGGGCGGGGTGGAGGGTGGCGGTGGGTGGGGTGCGGGCTCGTGCACATGCCATCTGCACGCACAAGGCATGTGTTCCCGTGTCCCTGCGACCACGCGGTTCCATTGCCTCTCTGGTCTCCCGCTGTCCCTCCCTCCCTGCCTGCCTCCCACTGGGTGCACCACTCCTGCCGAGCTGCCCGCCCGCTGCACTCCCTAACCGCAGGTGTCGCACCCGCCGGTGGTTCGCTTCCGCGTGCGCACAGTGGTGCAGGAGGACCAGCCCGCCATCCGCTTCTTTGAGTACTTCGATGGCCGGCAGCAGTGGGAGGACTTTTCGTACCGCAAGTGCATCGGGTGAGCAGCAGTACAAGAGCATGCGTACCGCAATGGTGCATCGGGTGAGGGTTCGCCAGGACGACTGTGCCTCCTGCTCACCAAGCTCAGTGCTGGCGGTGCCTGACGCGATGCGCCCACATTGCGAACAAGCGCGAGTGCCGTCATGTGCCACACTCCATGCCACACACCTCCCCCGCAGCTTCACCCCGGAGCACAACTCGGCGCTGACGGTGCGGGACGCGATGCGCTGGGCGGTACGGGATCAGCTGGAAGCGTACCGCCGCGCCTCTGCTGCCACCACCCCCCAGGGGCGCCCCGTGCACAGGTGGGCCCGGTGCGCTTGCTGCTGGCTGGGTGCTTAGTGGCTTGGTTGGTTGCTTGGCTTGGCTGGGGTGCTGCTGGGGTGGGCGTGCATGGCAGCATGCAGTGCAGCACGGCAGCTGGGCTGGCAGGCGCAGCCTGCCTACTGGGTGGAATGTCGAGGCTGGCGGGCCCACAAGCCACAGACACATGCCCAGCAGTGGACAGCGCGTCTCATGCCTTTCATCGTCGTGCCTGCCTGCCTGCCTGCCTGGCTGCCTGCCTGCCCCCGCCCCCCTGCTGCAGGTGTGGGCAAGCTGCCCTTCAATAGCTCGTTTGCCTGGCTGCACCCACCTGCCCCCTGCTGCAGGTGCGATGCTTGCGGGCGGCGGGTGCAGGATGGGCGCAAGCTGCGGCTGGAGCATGTGGAGCCCACATTCCAGCAGGTGAGATGGGGTACCTGGTTTGGTGTGAGCGTAATGAAGGGTGGGGCACCTGGTTGGATGTGAGCGTGGTCAAGGCCAAAGAAAAGATAAAGGTGGGGGGTGGTCGGACAGGTTGGCGCAGGTGGAGCCCACCTTCCAGCAGATGCGGGGGGTGGTTGTTGTTGATGTGAACGTTGTGAAGGGCAAAGAAGGGGGTGGGCGTCGGGGGTGGGGGGGTGGGGGTGGGGAGGGCAGTTGTGGGAGGGGAGGGTGGGATGTGGGCCGGAGCAAGGGGATCCCACCCATCAGCAGGCGTATGGTGTGGTGGGGCTTGCCTGCGGCTCCTTCATGACTTGCTACCCCTCACCCTCCCTCACACCCGCCCACACTTCCTCCCCACTGCCCCTCCATGTCACCCTGCAGCTGATCAAGGAGTATTATCCCGCACCCTCCCTCGCCCCTCGCCCTCCCACACCCACCCACCCTCACTTACTCCCCACCTGCCCATTGTCCCCTTTGTCGCCCTGCAGCTGATCAAGGACTTCACCGGCGCCGCTGGCCGCCCGCCGCCCCCTGTGGACGGCAAGGTGCCAGGCTCCTACCGCGGCTGCTTCACTGACGAGGCATGGGTGGCAGACTGGCGGCGGTACCACCGCAAGCACGTGCGCACACTGCAGCTCCTGTGCATCCCGTGTATGAAGGAGCGGGACGCGGCGACAGCAGAAGCAGGGGCGGGGGCAACAGGAGCAGGGGCAGGGGCGGCAGCAGGGGCGGGCGGCAGCGGCGGCAGCTACTAGCCGGCGTGTAGCTCGGTTAGTGTCTTGACTTGAGCGTGCTGCGCAGCTGCTTTACAGCTTGCATTCTTATCAATCATCATCATTCATCATTCTTATCAATCACATAGTGTGCAGCGGCGCTTGTGGGTGGTCACGGCACAGCGATAAAGCTTTGAGGGTGCCAACCAGTGTGCATGGCAGTGCTGGCAGAGGGGCAGTTCCCAGGTGGCAGCTGGTCACAAGTGAAGAGCGCATCTGACAGTGAGGAGTGGCATTGGGCGTTGCATTGGCAGTTGCAATTCAGGGGCCAAAACTGAGGCTTCGCACTGTGGCATGCGCAAATAGGTTGATGCCACAGCGGTCATTCTTCGGTGCATGGACCAGTCAACAACGGGGTTGTTGGCGTGCAAAAAACGAGGCAGGGTTGCTGGTATCACGTGAGAGGGGGGTTTCCAGGTGTAAGGACAAGTTTCAGGGTTAATAAGTGGGGGGAAGTGGCCTGCAGGGGCGCGTGTGCCAGCGCAGCAACCGACGCCACAGCTGGCACAGCAGAGGCATGGCGGAAAGCGGCTGCCAACAGGCCTTCTGGTCCGTTGGCCTTTCCGGATTACCCCCCTGCGTGGTGAGGCCCAGCGATTGGGGGCAGGCTATCTAGACGAGCCTGCGTCCCTCGGTCTGGTAGGTGCCAGACACAAGTCCGGCTGCCGCCACATTCTCTGTCCAGGAGCTGTCCTTGAGGAAGCAGCATGGGCCATCACAGGCCATGTTGTCGGGGGAAAAGGTCCTGCGCAGCACAGGGAGATTGAGCAATTATACAGTTATAATTGAAGCTTCTCAAGCACATCGATTCGGCCTGCCTGCCCGCCTGCACGCCTACCTGCATGCCTGCCCTCCACCCACCCGCCCACCTGGCACCCGCCCGCTGGCCTGTCTCCCGCTGCCCCGCTGCTGTCTGCCCCCCTGCGCGCCCGCCCGCCTGCCCGCCGCCTACAGACGATTCAACCTGCAGCTTGCGGCTCACCAGGCGTAGCAGTCGGGGTGGTCACTGCATGTCTGGCAGCACTCATCCGCGCTGCCTGCGCTGACTGTGCCATCGCTCAAGTCGCCTCCGGACAGGTCGGCGTCGGAGTAGAAGTCGTAGGGGCACCCAGCGGCCTCGTCCTCTGTAGGGCTGAAGGAAGACCAGTCTATCTCAGGGCCCTCCGCTGGGTCGTTATAGCCGGGGTAGCAGCCGCTGAAGTCGATGCTGTCGCAGCTGTAGCCACCCATGTTCTTGCCCATGCCCATCCACACAGACAGCGCGGCCGTCACCATCCCGGTCTCCACACAGAAGGGGTTGATGCAGTCCAGGAAGCTGGTGCACTGGGCGTGGTCGTCGTAAAGCTGAGCGGCAGTGGGGAGGTGTGCACATGAGTTGGGCAGTGAACAGAAGTGAGGGCGCATTTGCGTGGGGGCCACAATGTGTGAGGTGCGGTGCGCCTGCTGTGCCATGCTGAGCGGAGTGGGTGCAGGCCCGGCCCAAGACAGGAAGACGAGGAGAGTACGCCCTTGGATTAAGACAATCAGCAGAGGTGAGGGCATCAGCAGAGGTGTGGACCCCCACGCTGGCCACCGGCGCCCCAGCCAAAACCAGCCCAGCCCTGCGCATTTAGCAAGGCGCGAGGCCGAGCAGGGCCGCCCAGCAAGGGTGCGTGCCGGCTGTTTATGGCGCGCTCTGGCAACCGCGCCCTGTCACCTGTCTTGAGGTGTCTTTCAGGATTCCGTCGCAGTAGCACCGCTGGCACGGGTCCGGCGCCGCTGTTCCCGTCCCGTCGGGGTACAGGCAGATGTCGTGCTGCTTGCACGCCTCGTCCAGCCCATCCACGGAGGGGTCTTCGTAGTTGGTGTGCACGCACCCAGACCCACACCATGCGCCGTGGAGGCATTGACCACTCTTCTCCTGCAGTTGGGACGGGGGCAAGGGCGTGTGAATGGCAGTGCTTGCAGCGCGCGTGTGTGGGTACCGGTGAGTGCGCATGCTAGTTGGCATGTGCGCGCCCGGGCGCGGCAGCTGTCAGGGGTTTGATCACATTTCTGGCACTACCCAAGCCCCGGACACACTGACCTCGAAGTAATTTATGGCACCATCTGCCATCTCTTGCCAGCAGCTTCTGGTGCTCATCTGCGGGCGGACCTGCTGGCTCGCCGGGCCCGGGGCAGGCGCAGGCGCAGTGCCATCTTTGGCCACCTCTGCTGCCGCTGCATCCTCGGCGTGCAGCTTCCTGCATGCACACAGGCGCGCACATGTGTCTCTCATTGTGAGAAAGAATGTGCACACCCGTGTGCAACATGTGCGCGTGCTCAATTGGCATGGGATGACCACCCACTTTCTCGCACCTGGCGCTGCAGGAGCAGCTGCCGCAGAGCGTCACCAGCAGAATGAGCATAGCCGCGTTCATACTGCACATGGGCAGATCAGAGAAGATGATTTATTGAGGCATCAGTGACAATGCATGGTATGCGGTTTTTAAAGGGGGGTGCCCCACCCATGCCGTGCCTAGGCTGCAGCGGCTACGGCCGGCCGGCCGCGGCAGCGGGTTGCTGGCGCACGGTGCGCCGGGGGACGGCTGTCCCGGGCGTCTGACAGCCCCCAAAGCATCCCGCTTCTTTGCTGTTCCTCACCCCCCACAACAGCGTGTGTTGCACGCAAGGTGGAGGAGAGCCTGTTGTTTGGCAGCCACAGGCATATCCACAGGCGTGTATTGAGCACTGCAGGCAGCAGCGAGCTCAGCGGCAAGCCACGCCGTACCTTGCAAGCGCTTCTTCAACTACACCGGCGTCAGAATTGGCGGTAAAATGCAAACGTGCGGCTGATGAGCACATGCGGCTGGCCTTGAAGAGCCCCTGAAAGCTCGGCGGCTCCTGGCGGGCAGGAAGCCGGCCTGAATTCTGTTCCTGACATGTCGCATGTGGTATGTGCGCTGATTACCGGCGGGTTGGATGCCAAGCCCCATGGAACACAAGAGGCGGCGGGAGAGCCCCTGGCACAGGTCGCTGTCACTAGCGCCGCCAGTCCTCAAGTTGAACTCAACCCCAAATTTGAAGAGTGTGTAACTTGGCCAAGATTCCCTTGTTTTCCCTCCCCGTGACTTGTAAACACTCTATCTAGCTTTCAGTGAGGCCTCCCTGTGATTTGGCCGCCTGGCGACGCCATTATGCGGGCAACCCCAAATTGAAGTGCCTGAAGAGGCCGGTTGAAGAGCGGGACCACAACTTGAAGAGTGGGGCTTTGGACAAGCCATGGGCCCACAGCATTCCAGTGCCCCGTAATGCACTCCTGAGGCTTATGGTAGCCAACCATACACCTCACTGTGCCCCTGGCACCCTTCGGCCGCGGCCGACGGCGGCGGCCCGCGGCGGGTGGCGGCCGGCTGGGCGGTAGAGGCGGTGGCGGCAGAGCAAGTGGCAGCGTTGGATGCCAGGACCGCTTTTCTTGCATATTGTGCCTCTATTACCGCTGATCTGCGGGCATACCAGCCCGCGCATCCAACCCATCACCTTCGGGGAAAGTGCCTCCTCACCTTCGGTGTTGGCGGTAACGTCCGGTAATGCGTCGTCGGCAACCAGGCAGGCAGTAATCGCTGCTGTGAGGTCCAGGCCGGCAAGGTAATGCAACAGAGACGACCCCTGAGGGCAGTGATTGACAGTAAGAACCAGCATTGGCAAGGTTATGAGGCAGCGGCAGCCCGGCGGGCAGCGGGGCCAGCGCCCGGCCCAGTAATGCGTCATCGGCAACCAGGCAGGCAGTAATCGCTGCTGCGAGGG